>WEIV01031174.1:246117-267268 GCA_013390005.1 Calyptomena viridis
TCATTTCTGCTCTCTGGATTTTTGTGAAATAAGTATTTGTTGGGTGAACCCGGATTGTCACTACGTGGTATTTCATTGTAGAAAATGATCTGTATATGTAATTTTTTACCTAACTTGCAAATAGCTAGTAAATGTCAGAATATACCAGATGACATTAAGAAACTTATTCAAGCAAAGATGGTTTAAAACACTTACTAGTGCCTGTGGTGCTTTTAGATGGAGAATAGAAGACATCACTCACTTCCCTCTTGTTTTCTGAAAATAACAGCAGGTAGAGGCAGAGCAGTTGTTCAGATGTACCTCCAGCTATCTGCTAACTGCACATATCTTTCAAGATAGTCAGAGGCTCCTGAGGAAAATACAATTGAATTTTAAATTCTAAGCTAGCTGAACTTTTATGCATATATATGTTTAAGAATGAGGATGTGTTTATACACATGCACACAGATTTTAGAGATATTCAGTCTGAGTATGTGAAAATAGATCCTTAAATGACATTATAATCTCCACTTCAGTACAGCATATGCTTTGCTTCAAAGTCAATTCATAACATTTCTCTCATTCTGCTTTATTTTCCTTTTTCAAAGGATGTTATAGGAGTGAAATCACACTCAGTATATGATTTTATAGATGAAAATAGATAATATAATTTAGCATTAATTGGTGACCCTTTTATTATCTATTGCTTGGTCTTTTGAACAAACATGATTCTGGCTACTGTTGCATGAAAGTCATAATAGTAATTGCTATTTGGTGACTGGAAATGGGTTTCCTCAGCTTTAGAGAGCTGGCATTTTAGTTAGCATTTAGTAAGTGTTTTATTTTGCATTTATAGCACTTAGTTGCTGCACGATCTGGCTTTTCAGGGACAAAGACTCTAGGTGACATCAGCATTCAGGAACAGTTGTAGGACAGTGCAAAGATTAAAAAAGAATTAGAGGAACAGCAAGAAAGCAGCAGATAAGTAATAATGGGATTGCCACCTGTGATGGGAAGAATGATGACTAAATGTTGTGCTCCATCTGAAAAAAAACAACCCACTCAACCACAGAAAAATTCTGATTTTATTTGGTGAATAGGCTTTACAGTATCTGACATCCTGCAAATTATGTTGATGAATCAAAAATATCTGATTAGTGATATTACAGGATAATATGCTGAATTTCCTGGGGATGGGATTGTATTAGTTTTGTGCATGTTGCCATTAAAAATCTTTCTCTTTTAGTGAAGAGCCAACATCTGTTGCCCCCTGGTCCTTCTCAGAAGCTACACATAAGGAGTTTATGGGGCTGGGGAAGAGCTCATCCATATTGGGAAGCAGTAACAGCTAAAGAGGGTCCCAGCCCCAGCAGGAGAAGGTCCTGCAGGGAAATTTGAAGTTTCTAGGAAACCTTCCAGATGATACAGGGCATCAGTCACCTTTAGTGAGACAGAGCTCTTTATCCAGGCTGAAAATAATAAATGTGTGAGCCCTGTAGCAGACATTAACAAGATTCTTGTGTCTTTTAGTTGCAATACAATTATTACTTTATGATAATAAAGACTACTTTTTGGACATATTCTACATGAGCTTTAAAAGTCATTTTCTATACCTGGAAAGCAGTGAAACCAGCTGAAAAACCTCCACTTCTAAAATATTTTGCATTACTGCCCAACTCTTGTAGTAAAAAGGGGAAGTCTCAACCATAAAAGCTAAGTTCTGGAATCCAGAATCAAGTGCTTTCTGAAACTCTTTTCTTTCCAAAATAAAACAAGCTGCCAAGCAACTTCCAGTCATTCTTGCTGTGGCAATAGCCTTTCTGAAAGACCCATCCAGGTAGAAAACTATCTCCAGCCAGCCAAAGAACTTCTTTAAGAAAATACAGTGAATTTAAGCATAGAACAGGGAGTTACTTGGCACTATATTGTCCACAGTAGATCACTGGGAAGAGGGAATACAGTTGTTCATAAAGCAGTTAGTTCTGGGTTAGTGTTGAAATTGCTCTTTGCGAGGAATGGTCACCACTTGTAGCCCTTAGAGGTGTGATGGAGTTCTTTGTGTAGGAACAAGTACAATTTTACAATCCAGATGGTTACATAACATTGTTTCTAATGAAAATTAGATTTTAGGGGTCTAAGGAGAAATGTTTCTGGTTGTTCATGATGTGTTATTCAAAAACCTTTGGGAACTGTGGTTGTATAATTTTGTTCAAATATGTAAATACAACTTGCAGGACTAAGGGGTTTCAACATTTTGTACCTGATGTCTATGAATTTTCTCAGGAAAATGAGGCAACACTGCCTTTATTAGAGTAGGTTTTTTGTCTGGCTGCCTTTGGCTTCAGCAGCCAGAGGCATTGATCTGGTGCTGCATGTTCATTTGAACATTTTATTTCGTTCTTTCTCTTCCTTGAACTATTTTTCTGGCAAATGAAAACAATAAACCCATCCAGTCTTGGTGATTGACACATGTGGAAAGATATTTCTGTATGACAAAATTAACTAGGAAAAGACCTGGATTCCTGGGTGTGTGGGGGCTAAACTTTAGAGACTTTTCGATTATGTCCTGGTAATTGAATCATTTACAGCCCAGAACAGAGGGGAAAGGAACAAATCCAGAAAATGAACTTTTAAATTCCACTTACCCTCTTTAATTTAGAGGTTGGAATCCTTCCCCAGAGGGTAAAAAAAAGGCTGCACAGGTAAAATGAAGGCAACTTAATTTCATGCAGACCATATCCCATAAACAAAGTTTTCAGTTTGAATAATTAAAGCAGATGGAGTTTTCCAATTCTTTTCCAATTTCTTCAGTGCGACGGGGATTTTTGCCTAGAGATTTTTTGTGGCATACAAGGACCAGACCTCCTGTCAACTTTTGCACTATGAGCTGTCCTGATGTGATAGGTTTCTTTTCAGCTACATTAATTCCTGGGAAGAGTCCTACAAAGGTACTTTTGTGGATTTTTCTAGATATACTTGAAATAGCTGGGGAAATTCAAAGTGAGCCAGAGAGAGAAATGTCTGTTTTCTTCTAATTCATGATGCTGCTGTATCTGAACTTCAGCTGTACTTCTGTATGTTTTTGCCATCTGATCAGGTAATTATTGCTACAGATTCTACTGTATTATCAGAGAGACAGCTTTTCCCTCCTGCTTTACCTGTGAATTATGTTTAGACACCCAATAATTATTTTGATAATAGTAGGTATAAGGATGAAGAAATATCTCCTCACTCCATCTGCAACATGTAGCTTGAGACTGAAAGGTTGAAGCCGAGTGGAGCTACAGATGCTTATTGGTGTTGCTGTTCAGTTAAACTGATGTGTGTGTGACCTGCTGCAATCAAAGGAAAAATCACAGTGGACAGAAGCTTGTTTGTGAAAAAATCCAAGCATAAGGGCATTAACCTCTTACTGTATTTGGGAAAGGGAATCAACATCTTTTATCCACAGTCCAAAATAAGTTTTAAAAGCTATATACAAGGGTGATAGCATTTTGCCTTTTCTCCAAATGCTCTTTGAAGATTGGCATCAAGAACCAGGCAGTGTGGTAGAAAGACCTTGACATATCCCTTGGTGACATACAACACTTGCAGGCATGGATGGCATTCAGCAGAACTGGCTTTCCATGAATAAAATTCTAACACTTCCACAGAGAACTCCTGACATCAAGTGTTTTCCCTCCACCACCTCAGCTGTAATACAGAGCCTTCCAACAACAGCCTCAATTCACAGCTCAGTCTGAAATACTGTCACTCTGGCAATTAAGTTGGTGAAGCTCATGGCAGTAATAGTAAAACACAAAATATGCAGCACAGTGTTTGATATTACTGAGCAAAACTGGAAGAGTAGCCTAGTGGAGTTATAGATGTGTGGGGATGTTTGTGCATGCACTTAATGAACTGAGCTAAAAATACACTGTGGAGCATATTTTAATGCTCGGAAAAAATACAGAAATATGTACTGCTCATCCATAATGAACACAGATTTTCTGTAATAGGCTCTAGGAGTATAACATGGAAAACTCTTTATATCTGCACACAGACCATGGTCAGGCATGCTCAGCACAGAGAGTTGCAGACCTGGGTGGATGCTGATGTGCACAATTGCCCATCCTGGGCATGTGCATCCCGAGTTTTTACAGGCTGACATGTACAGACGTTGCTGAAAAGCGTGTGGAGTTTGTGGTCCCTGCTGTAATATGAAATTCTTTCTCACTGCATGCAGACAAATCTTAAAAGTAAGACCTCCTTATCTTTAGGGAGCAAAGACAAAGTAAAGTTAAATAATGCTTGTGTAACTGTGTGTACATGTGCAAATAATGGAACTATAATCAGTGACTTCTTTAATGTGCTAGCACTACTTTCAAGTATTTCCAGAGGTACACAGAAACATTTGTTAAAACTGTAGCTTATTTTTAATGCAAATTAATTAGCATTAATGGATATATTTACCATAAATTAGATTTCCTAAAGGTTTGGGCAATGATCTGGCACATTTGGAGAACTATGGAGTAAAACATTTTTTTGAAGCAGATGTCAAGACTTGACTTAGAAAGAGTGATGTAGTGGTGCATGGTGGAGAATGTGACAAAGAGTTTCACAAGGACAAAGAAAATTAGGTGAATGGGTAGTATTAGGGCAGATGATTTTTTTATTGTTGATAAAAGCAGGAAAATATTTTAAAAAAATGTTTACACAGAAATAAAATCCCAAAGGATAATTTTAGCCCTGGGACATTATTCTGCCTTTATATTCAGTGGAGGGAAAAGGGCATTCAAAGTGCCATTTAGAGGATCATCTCTGGGCTGCAGGTAGTGGTTGTGGGTGTCCCTCAGTGCAGGGCCCTAATTACATCCTGGCTCCTCAGTTCCTCTCCTGAGCAGAACATCTGCTCTCACTGCACTAGAGCTGCACGACCCAATGTGTGATGTGGTTAGCAAGGCCCTGCTCTGAAAATGAATAATGGATCTGTGAAAGATCATGTAAGTGAAGAACTAGGGAAGGTGATGTTGTCAAGATGTAAACTGTAGAGAGACAAGAGCACCCAGGGGAACGTGGGCTGAATTGTTTCTGGGGACGAGCAGAGACTGCAGAACAGTGTAACAGGAGTTCAAGCCCAAGAGGAAAGGAAGAAAATTGAGAAAGAGGCCAAGAATGATTAGAAAACAGAGCTGGAGTAATCCCAGGGGTGAATCACCTGGTGCCACCTCCTGCCCTTGTAGTGGTGAGGGAAAATCACCTCTCTGGTGCAGCTGCAGAGGGTGATTTATTATGAAAACATTGGAAACAAGTGACAGAACAAAATAAGTGTGCCCAAACTGGTGAATACTGAGAATCCAGCACACCAGGATAAAGATGGGGTGGGAAATACTGTATTGAATACTGAACTCTTGAATGTCACGATGAGTATTTAAGATGTGTCTACTAACAGATTCATATCACCCATTTTATCATGAATTCCAAAGCACCGGTGAAATCTAAAGTAGGAGGCACATAATAGGTTTGAGAGACAAGGAAATAGCTTTATATGAGCAAAAAGTGACATGTTGGTGACCGTGTACAGTAGAGAAAAACTCATGAAAAGGCACAAAATGGAATGCAGAATAACTGTTACATTTGCAGCTCTTTTGATGAATGAGTGCATATACCAAATAAATTTGTAAAACTGATGCAAGGAACCAGGTTTAAAATATTTATTAATACAGTGTGTAATATATGTGAAATGTATGGCATACCAATAGTAAAAAGGATGTAAAATAATATGGATATTTTTCTGGATCATTTGAACATCATGAATTTGCCTAGGATTAAAAATGCTCCTGAAGGACTAGGATCTCCTGTTTTACAAAAAAATAAGTGTGCAAGCAGCCTATATTGTAGTTGTCCCATTTATGGGTTTCTTTAATGTTCCTTTGAAGCCCTTTGTGTTTCATCTGTCAGAAGGAGTGCAGAACAGATGATGGACAATTGTTCTGATCTAGTTTGGCAGTATTTGTGTTCCAGGTTTGTACATGTTTAAGGACCATTTAGCAGTGAATCTGGGATTCTCTGAGGATTTCTCAGATGTATGGGAGATTCATTCTTGGCTAAGAACAAAGAAGTTTTGGAGAAGGTGTGGCTGGCAGGAGAAATCAAAGAACTGGGGAATGTGCATGACAACTTTGACATTTCCTGCCTTGTTCTGTCCTGTAGCAGCAACTCTGGACAAGGCTCCACAGGGCAGGCTGTCAGATGGGGATGAAATAAATAAAACTATGAGTGTGTGCTTGTGGTGGTATTTCAGAGCACCAGTTAGAGAGAGAACGTCAAAGCTGATGTGATTTGAATATAATGAGGATACAGGTGGATGTATGTTGGAGATTTGCTCTGGATAAGAGCAGAAGGAAATAGAAATGCAAGACCTGCAAAGGGATATAAAAGTCCCAGTATATGATTTATGTTAGGAATATGTGTCCTAAATAGCTTGGTGATACTTTACAGTGGGTTTCTATTTTCAGGTGACTAGAAAAATGACCTCTGGGACATTGGGACCATCTCTGGGAGTTTAAAAACAACCATATTGGGTCAGGTCAGGAATCCAGTGTCTTGTCTGCAGTAGCAGATGCAGCACATGCTAAGGCACAGTACAGGAGTGATAAACCAATAGGGAGAATTTCCCCCTGGACCTTTCCAGTTTTCAGTAGTTTGTGATTCAGGGACTGTGTTTAATAACCCTTAAAAGAATTTTCTCCAATTTGCTTTTCTATTCACTTTGTGAGGTCACAGAAAACTTTCAGCTCATGTGCCTTTTGTGACCCTTATTTGTTTGATCCTTAAACTGCGTGTTCTGTCATAATTCCTGGATTTGGTGCTGGAAGACATTTATATTTTCCTAAAATATTTCAATACCCTGATTACACATCAATTCAAACACACCTCTTGTTCAGGACTCCTGATAATATTCTTTTCCAGAAAGTCACTCTTATTTTGGTTAGAAACATTTAAATTTTCTTGTCACCATTCAGTTTAAAATTTGCATTTTACAGTTGGGTAGACCCAGTCTTCTCACTGGGGGCTTTGGGGGTTGCATAGAGTTGCAGCTGACTTCTTTTGTCCTCTTGTATTCACCTTATATTGCTATTTTACTGAGTTTTTTTAACAAGTATTTATTGTCTTCATTATGAATATTTTTTTTTTAAATCAACAGCCAAAAGTATCTGGGAGGGGTGGGGGAATTTAGCTTAAACATTGACTTTAAAACTTAATTTCTTCAAGAAACTTCAGTGCAGTTTTACACTTTTCTTTTTGGCGTTGTTCTGATGCCCAAGTGCTTACTCTCCCTCCCTTGAGGATCAGAAACAAAGCCATAAAACCAAGAGCATTTGACTGGAAAGCCATATGTCAGTGGCCAGAGGGGAGCAAAGCCATCGTCAGTCCATCATGCTGATGAGCATCTGATGTAATTCACAGCATGATAAAAAGAATTTCTTACTGAGTGAGGGTCAGTGACTGAACAACAACAGTTAAGAGCTTGTTTGTCTCGGGCATTGATCAGTGCACATTTTCAATCATCTCAAATATCATCCCTTCTGAGGCAGTCACACTTAGGAATTTATCTAGGACACAAAACCTCCAACATAAACAAGGATTAATCTTGGAAGAAAACTAACAGAGACAGCAGCTTTGTGCTATTTCTTTTGTTTGTATAATTAATGTTCAACATTAAGTGTTCACTCAGCTGATACATGCATGGTACCAGCAAAGTAAATTCATTCACATGCAAACAGTTTCTCTTGTATTGTTTTCAGAGCTATACGGTACATTTGTTCAGCTCCCTGGTAATACTTTAAAAGCTAATTACTTTGAAAAGTAAACAAGTATGCAAATATACATCAAGAAGTGCCAATTGGTTGGTTTTGATGCTTTGGGTTGAAAAAGCCCGAGAAGAGAGAACCATGACTTTGCTGAATTATTTCCTGTTGTAGCTCTCTGCCGTAGCTTTTCTGTTGTCAGTCTCTACAATACTTTCTTTATCCAGCCTAGTTATAAAGAATTTGAATCCATGCTTCAAGTTAGTGCAAATATTCAGCTGAAACAAGTCAACAAAGCAGTGATAGTGGAGAGGAGACCATGGATGCCCAGGAAATTTGATCTCTTTGGAAAGCAGGAAGTGGTGGAATATTTATGCACAAAGATAACAGACCTCACAGAGAGTTTACCTACATCAGCTGGAGATGACAGGCTTCAGATTGCTGCAATGGAAACACGAATGAACAAAGCAGGAAAGGAGAATGGGAAACCTGTGTTGTTCCTCCTCCCAGCCCAGCTTTCCCTTGTGCTGTGCACTAAGATGAGAAGTTTTGGGGTGAAGGATTCCCTCCTGACTCTGTCTGTGCTGCAGTGCTGGACCAGGAGCTCCAATATTACAAGCCAATGTCCTTTCTGCTCCGTGTCCTCTCCACTGACACCCTTATGCCAAACACCTTAGTATTCAACTGTGCCAGTGAAATATCTGCACTCAAGTGCTCTCACCCAATCTCGCCTGGGTGGAAAAGAGCACAAGCTCAATTTTGCTGCTGGCAGGACTTCATCAGGAGGATGGGAACCAGGGTTGTTTCTGGATGCCACAGTGCTGGTACTCCATGAGGCTGTTCCCTGGGCATAACCAGTGAGCAGGAGATCAAATATTAATCCTTCCAGATCCAGCCAGAACCTTAGATTTCCTAATGATAAACCTATACACTTAAAACTTAGATATAGACTGGATCATGTCCAGTAACTTTTCAAAGACAGATAATTATTAGTAGTAATAGTAGTAATAATAACAAATGAAAAAATCATTGCCTTTATATAAGACACATGTTTTTAGGAGAGGAGTCAGTTTATTGAATCCTGCAGTCAAAACTTGTGCCTGGCAACCTCAGCATCCTCTGACATGACAATTATTTAGGACCTAGTGCTATCTCACTGAGTTAAAAAATTTCTCACGAGACCATCTCCTGGTCTGAGAAAGTCCTGCCATTAAATTTCTGTTCCAGCATCATTAATTCACTAGTCTGTCTCNTTTGGGTTGAAAAAGCCCGAGAAGAGAGAACCATGACTTTGCTGAATTATTTCCTGTTGTAGCTCTCTGCCGTAGCTTTTCTGTTGTCAGTCTCTACAATACTTTCTTTATCCAGCCTAGTTATAAAGAATTTGAATCCATGCTTCAAGTTAGTGCAAATATTCAGCTGAAACAAGTCAACAAAGCAGTGATAGTGGAGAGGAGACCATGGATGCCCAGGAAATTTGATCTTTTTGGAAAGCAGGAAGTGGTGGAATATTTATGCACAAAGATAACAGACCTCACAGAGAGTTTACCTACATCAGCTGGAGATGACAGGCTTCAGATTGCTGCAATGGAAACACGAATGAACAAAGCAGGAAAGGAGAATGGGAAACCTGTGTTGTTCCTCCTCCCAGCCCAGCTTTCCCTTGTGCTGTGCACTAAGATGAGAAGTTTTGGGGTGAAGGATTCCCTCCTGACTCTGTCTGTGCTGCAGTGCTGGACCAGGAGCTCCAATATTACAAGCCAATGTCCTTTCTGCTCCGTGTCCTCTCCACTGACACCCTTATGCCAAATACCTTAGTATTCAACTGTGCCAGTGAAATATCTGCACTCAAGTGCTCTCACCAATCTTGCCTGGGTGGAAAAGAGCACAAGCTCAATTTTGCTGCTGGCAGGACTTCATCAGGAGGATGGGAACCAGGGTTGTTTCTGGATGCCACAGTGCTGGTACTCCATGAGGCTGTTCCCTGGGCATAACCAGTGAGCAGGAGATCAAATATTAATCCTTCCAGATCCAGCCAGAACCTTAGATTTCCTAATGATAAACCTATACACTTAAAACTTAGATATAGACTGGATCATGTCCAGTAACTTTTCAAAGACAGATAATTATTAGTAGTAATAGTAGTAATAATAACAAATGAAAAAATCATTGCCTTTATATAAGACACATGTTTTTAGGAGAGGAGTCAGTTTATTGAATCCTGCAGTCAAAACTTGTGCCTGGCAACCTCAGCATCCTCTGACATGACAATTATTTAGGACCTAGTGCTATCTCACTGAGTTAAAAAATTTCTCACGAGACCATCTCCTGGTCTGAGAAAGTCCTGCCATTAAATTTCTGTTCCAGCATCATTAATTCACTAGTCTGTCTCCGTATGATCCACTGCTTGCATATCAATCCCTCAGAATGCTCTTTTACCCTAAAATTCCAGTTCCAGCATGGCCGAATACTGTTTATTGATGTGAAAAAAATATCTGATCCCAAAAGTATTAACATATATATTCAGGTGTTGGAGAGGTGATTTGTCCCACAGAGAGAATTATGATTTCTAAATAAGAGAAAGGCTGCAATGCATGAGTCTGTGAAAAGGTGATTGCAATATCAAAGGAGGCAAAGAAAGAAATGAAGTTTCCTAATAATTTCAGTAACTTTACTTGCTCGATAGAGTGTGTAAGTTATTGTAATTTATTTAGATGGAATTTGTGTATTTTTTTAGGAGTACTAATTTATCAGAAAAAGAATTTCCGTGGCGTTTTCTGTGGATTTCTTTTAGTGGTGATTGAAAAGAAACCCACGTCCTAAAGCTATTATTGTAGCAACATGGATTTTCTGGCTGCATTACTTGTTCACAGATGGTTAGCCTTTGACATGGCAATGAGATTGTTCACTTCTGCAAGATGTTAGCACAGATCAATAAGAAAACTGTCTTACAGAGAGAACACCTGTTTGTCAACCAAGCCTGCCTTAAAGGTATTTCTGATATTGCATTTCTCTTCGTTCAGTGGAAAGTCAGTAGTTTTCTTGGCTTCAGAGTTAAATTCCCTCTTTGTTAGTGTGAACTGTTACAGGAAAAGGCTCCCACTGGGAAAAAAGAGGGAAACACACATCTTTGCAGTGCTGGGTATCTGGGCTGATTTGGCTTAAAACTCTATTCCCCTTATTCCATTTTGGGCCATAAGTATTGTGTTAGTTTGGTTTTCTAAGTAAAAAAACATCTTTCAAGATTTTAAAATAAATGTTTGGGGATGGCTCTGTCCAGGTTGTGGCTCACAGGAAATGGAGCCTCTAACCAGTTACCAATAATAGTAAAATATGTGTTATGACAGATGTCAGTGAAGTCCAAGATTCATAATAAAAGGGATCAGAGAAATTTGAAGGCCCAGGAAACAATGTGAGTAGAACCAGAAAAAATCTGAACTAATATATCTGGGAAAAAGAAGTATTCAAGTATTAATGCTAAAAAATTTCTAGCAGCGACAGCAGGGATGGAAAAAATAGGAAAGTGATGGCATTTTCTCCAGGAGCAGGAGGTAATAGTTTCTTTTCTTATTAAGAACACTGCTGGAAAGCACAGAGAGCCATTTCAATTAGGTATGGCATTCCTCTTCCATCTCAGACTGTTGGCTGGATTTTCTATTGCATGGCATCCGTCTCTGTTTCTACCCCTTGCTTTTCTTTCTGTCTCCACAGTGCCTACATGTCTAAGCAGTAATAAATACCAATGTAGCTGGTAGTTTATACACTGATACTCAAATACTCTTGAAACTTGATTAACTTGTGCTGGTTGTCCATGGTTTAGTTAACGGTACCGAAGAGCAGAGTAGAGATAAATGCTGGATTGGGAAAATAGGACAGATTTCCTCTCTTAAATGGAGATAATAGTACTCATCAACTTAAGAGCTTGGAATCTTTATCACTGTTAATAATAATGTGTTTGTTCCATAGTAGAATTTTAAAAACATCACTGATGTCAATGATGCTGAGAAGAGCTGTGGACATCATTAAGGTGATGGAGGCAGACTTGTGAGGAAAGATGAAGAGAAGCAGCAAATGCACAGCTTGTCTAAGTGGTGATAATGATGATGGGGGATGTGATGACCATCTAAAAGATATGTGACATCTGTAAACGTGGAACAGGGAATAGTTGTGTTCAGTTGGTCATAGCATTACAATTATGGTTAATGAGGAAAGCTGAGCAAAAGAAAACAGAACATTCTTTTGCTGTTCAGCCCAATGGTAGATCACATTAAATGCTAGAATGGTGTGTTCAAAGGATCCCCTGTTGTACCAGCAGAAGTCCAATGGCTTAAATAATGGGAAAATAAATTGAGCAAGGTGCTCATGAGTGTGTGGAGGAAAACATTTTGATACTGGGAAAGAATTGGGCAAGATGACCTCTTCTGCTTCTAATTACCAGCACACTATTAGAAAGAGTTGGCAGAGATTTCCTATTTCTTGTTTGCAGGCTTCTCTTCCTTTTTTTTTTCATTTTATTTTAATTTTAATTTATAATGTAAGAACAGAGTTTATAATCAACACTATCCAAAAGTGTCAGTATTGGAAATGCAGGTTGAACTGAGGGTTCAGAGCACGGGGTAGTTTCTCTGGTGGGGCTCATGTGGAGCTGCACGTCCTGGATGCACATTGAACCCTGTGGGATGGCACTGACACCTGAGCTCTCTGAAGCAAAACCTTTGGAGTTGAGTGAAATGGTGTTTTTCCCAGTAGCTGAGAAGGTGACAAAGCTGGACAAGTCTAAGAAGAATCAAGGGAAGGAGAACCATTTTCAGGCAGTGATGTAATTAGCACAGGAGCACATCAGAATGGCTCCTTCTCAGGAAGCTGCAGTACTTGCATAAGGACATGTGCATAAATCTTTTTCTTGTTGTTTGATTACCTTGGAACATATCACTTGGTTTATTTTGGACTAAAAGTTGAATTTATTTTTATCTTAATATGAAATGGTTACTTTTTGATCATAAGAGACTTCACCTTTCAGGATACTTTCTTCTTTTTGATGACAATGTGAGTACAGTGCAAAGTTTATTTGCTGTAGTACTATACAGGAAAGAAACTGGAAATCATTAGTTAAAAGTAATTGAGTTATATGAATTATAATTCACCCTGAGACAGAGATTTTACCTTGGATTGAAATTTGTTAATGTTGCCCAATGAAGTGTCAATGTTTTTCATCAAAAGTGTTTTAGTTTTTAAAAAAATTCTGTTTAAAAAGCAACTTTTAATTGAAAAATCTGATTCCAAATTCTCAGAGATAGTGTTTATATTAATACTGATCATCACCAAGGGTAAATAGGGCAGAGAAAAATAAATGTGCTTTCTGCCTGGCCTCTTAAGTTCTTCTAACTGCAGAGCTCCCTGCATACTGCTCCTGTTTAGCTAATAAAACATACATTAATATGAATTTCAAGCCAATGCTGTAATGTGTCACATGTTGCATTCAAAGTAGGAAATTATTTTCTCACTAGATTTCATGTATTTCCACTCAAGTATGCAGCCCTTTTTATTCACATTATAAGGGAACAGGGTGAACTGAATTGCACGTGTATTCAGAGGAGCAGTGCAAATCTGAAGAGGAGCCAGGTGATCAATTATTAGGAAGTAATTCTGCATTGTGTTGTTCACCAGGAGCTTCCACAGAGAAAAGAAAGAAATTGTCAGAGAGAGAAACATCCAATGAAGTTACAAAAAGAGGGTAAAGAGAGAAAGATTGGGGAAACAGAATAAATCAGGGTTACAATTGTATGCAGGGAGCTGGAGCAGAAAGACAGAGCAAATCAAGGTGACAGGAAATAAAATATTGCTCATCAACAGAAACAAGGAGGAGAGAGACATCAAAACATGGAGACTCATGCAAAAAAAGCAGCTTGGGATAGTGACTGTGGGAAAAGTAGGGGAAAGGAGGTTTGGGAAATGTTAAAAGTAATATGGAAAAGAGAAGATCAGTCAGACTTTGTGAGATGAATGTCACCAGAACAAAACAAAAAGAAGAAAATAAGTGGAACCAAAAGTTATCAGGAAATAAAATATTGCCACTGTCCTCTCCCTTAAAACTTCAGTGAGGAGAAGGCAACCACTCTTCCACAGAGGGTTCCCACAGAAGTGGCTGCACTGTTGAGTTAAATTTTGAGAACAGTATGGTCTGAATCCCACATCATCCTCTGCTTCCTCCCTCTTCCTCAGCCATGATTTTGTGCTGAACAGAAGCTGAACAGCTCAGTCATGCTTAGGTCTGGATGGAATAGATCATTTCAAGAGAGAATTTTTTAACTTGTTAATTCATAACCACAGTATAGTAGCCTGAAAGTTAAAATAGATTATTTTGAGAGAGAATTTTTTACTTGTTAATTCCTACTCTACTACAGTAGTCTGAAAGTTAAAATATTGCTGTTCACATATCCAGTCCTTAACAGTTACTGAAGTGCTTGACTGGGCTTGAAGCTAAATAAGGTTCAGTAATGAGGGTGTTATAAATTCCTTAGGCTGGAAACTACCAGGGTCTTCTGCTGTGGATAATGTGTGCAGTGTAAAACGCTTTCCATGCAAAACCAACTGATTGCTTCTGTGCCTTTGGTTCCAGCCTCTGTCCTTCTGTACCATTGTGTAGTTAGTTCCTGGCACAGGAATTGTTTTGTACTCAAATGCAGGACCAGCTGCTGGTGGTCATGGCATGAATGAGGCTGGAAATATATGGGGTGGGATAATGTGCACACTTGTCCACTGAAAAATGACTGGGAAATGATTGCTTGGCATTGCTCAGCTGCTGCAGAGGACAGGATTTACTGCTGCTGCTCGTAGCACTCAGCACCTTACAGTGACATTTGCTTACATGTGCTGTAACTCACAGTCCTTTGTTTTCCTTTTCATGGATTTTGCAAGACATGGTCAACCCCATTGATGAAAATGTTACTGCCACTATAGCAAGAACCTCATCTGTAAGAGATCCCATTCAAAACACCTTCACTGTGGTCCCACTCTAACATCTCAGTTTTACACATTGACCAAATTAATTTAGAATAATTCCTTTTTGTTATTTTATTTATTGCCATTCTTTGGAAGATTAATGCAGCATCTGCACTGGTTATAATTCTCTCTATCAATCTGTCTATAGTATCTCTGCAATCCCAGCTCTTCATCACTGTACATTCTTCATGGATCACATTACTTTCAACACTCCTTATCTAACCACTTCATAAAAACTACCTCACACATTTATAAAGCATGACAAGAGCATTACCATAAACTATGTTACTGTGTTCAGTAAACAGATCATGGGCTCTCCTTAGGCTAATCACCTTAGTGGAGAAAATTACCTGGGGATGAATTTATCTGCAGCCATCATATGAAAATATGAACTGTATAGAACACTGGTCTGCTTTTCCCCAAGAGTTTAAGATCCCTGCATCATTTTGTCACGACGAAAGTCTGGATTTGGAAGTTGGTTATTGCCCAGCTTCTTTGTAATCAGTGGATTAATTTATGAATATTTAGAAGAAATCCTAAAAGTGTGAGATTTTCCTGCATCACATGAAAGACTAAAGGGTGTATTATGAGTATAATAAGCAATTATGTGTCTCTTTTGAGGTTGATGGGAAAATTAATACAGTTTCCTCGTTGGAAGAGTAGTCTGAAGATAAAGGCATTTAGTGAAAGTCTTAGTTCAGCTTTAGAGATCTGGAAACATCGAAGTGATTGGGGAAAGCCTGTTGGGCAAGAGTGAGACTATGGCAGGACCAAACAGTGCTTGCATAGTTGACATGGAATAGTTTCTACATCCTTTTTTAGTAGCTACTTCTCATGCACACTTCTATATTCATTTCTCATCAACAGCTGTGACTAAATCACGTTTTTCTTACTGACTTAATTTTTCCATCCAAAAAGAGAGTTGTCCTGTCTTTCTTTGCGTGTCTTTTCTGAGACTCATTAACTTAACTTCAGTTCTTTGAGTGCCTTTTGCTGGCAGCATTTAAGAGAACAACATTTTGAGGCCACAGAACAATATTCTGTGGTTCACTCAAATTTTATTGTTAAGCTATTTTCAGGCTTAATTCCACCTTGGATTTTTGCTGTTCTCTGGCAAGGAACTGGAGATGTCAATATTGGAAATGTTCATTTCTGTTCAGCAGCAGAAATGTTCATTTCTCCACAGCTTTGATACTTAGAAAATTTGTTCTGGGCAAGAATTGTGCAGCAATGATCAGAATAGCACAGCAGGTCTTTTTAATCTCTAGTTTATACTGCTGCCTGCAGTTTAAGTTATAGGAGGAGCACTGCTTGAATGCAGGCATATTACATCTGTTTTGTCCAAACTTTTTTTTTATCTTCTCTGACATATCAAATATTGCATTTTGCAAACCACCAAAGTGACTGAGAGCAAGATTTTTTTAAAGATATTTACAGTTTTTATGCTCAGCCTTGCTAGCATACATCATTTAGACCAAGACATCCTATTTACAAGTGATATAGACCTCTAGGAGTGTCATATCTCACTGAAGTCAATGAAACTTAGAATCATAATGCTTATTACTTTTTGATATGGAACTTCAGTTATTTCTCAAAAATAGCATTGTTCTCTTTTTGAATTAAGTCCTGCCTCTTCATACACATCTCTTAATGGAATTCCAGAGCTGTAAATCCCACCAAGGCTTTTAATTTCTAACCTCCATTTCTCAAAGTTGCTGTAAGTTGATCTCCCTCTGAAGTAAAAAAAAATCTCATTAAAAGACTGAAGATCCCCACTAAGAGAACATTGGATTCTTGCCTGCCTTGTGAGTTACATTTCTGTTTTCTCTTGTTGATCAATACAAGAATGCTGATAGTACTTATTGCAATTCACTTGCCTTACTCCCAGTGACAAAAAAGTGATGAAACCTGTGGGGTGTGGGTGTGGCCCTGGCAGGGACAGTGAACACACCATGGCTGGGATTTTCTCGTAGATTCTCCCATTTTTGTGCATACTGTACACGTGCATGCAAAATCATAATTAAAACTACCCATAATTCTGCTTCAATAACAGCCAGGAGAAATCCCTCATCAGCATTCCTGTCCAGCCACCCTGTTGTCCCCTTGCCTTCCTCAGCCACGCTGGTCCAACTCCACTGCTGTAGGAGCTGGATTGTGCCAGAGGCAGGAGCTGCTACAAGTCTGCCTTGTTCTGGATACCATTTTTCCTTTGATTCATCTGTAAAATTTTTTTTTTTATTTTAATATGCATAAGAATAAGGTCCTGTGCAAATTCCTTGGGAGATCAATTTGCAAGGCTCTTTAGTAGAAAAACCTATTCTCTGGTGTGTATATTGGTTTGATATGGAAATCCATAAGCCAGCCCTAGATCCAATCACATCTCATACTTTGGTGTGCCCTGGGTTTTCTTTGTGAATTCAAGAGTAGAATCCATACCATTTCTCCTTTACAAAAAATACGTATTTTTAATTTCTGTGAATAACCAGTTTGTGAGGATCAGAGTCTATTCTTGGTGTATCTGTAAATCTCTCAAATAAAAAGCCTCCTGTGGCTGATGGCAGAGAGCATTAGAAGAAAATTGTAGAATACTACAAATCCATGTGCTAATTAGAGCTTTGCATATCCCTGCTCCTTCTATTGTATTGAGTGGGAAATAAAATACTACTGAAAAAAAAATAAAAGAAGCTAAAATTAATATTCAACTGAAATATTAAAATTCTTCTGAACAAACTAGTTTTAAAGATATTATTTTCCTCTGGAAATTCTTTTGCTATGGATTTTTGCAGAAAATTTCAATTTCACAAAAATGGCCTTTTCTGTCAAAACTGCTCTTAGAAAGTTATCCTGTAGCACCATAAATAACCAGAAAAGCCTGTGCTGAACGCACATTACACCGCTTAGCTCATGAATTCTGACTCCAGAATCAGAACTTTTGCTTAGTATAAAATGAATTTCCAGGTGTAAGTGACCTGCTTTGTCCAGCAGCTCCTCTCTAGACACTGACCATGAGTCAGGGGGTCAGCACAAACCAAGACAACATCATTGGTCTTACCTGAAATGAGGGTGTTGTACCAATGACACAGAAACTGAGGCCTGAACCTACAGGAATGTTGCACCATCCACCCAGAAAGAGTCCCGTGGAGTCTCAGCTGAGCTGTGACCTCCTAAACATCAGAAGAACTTCAGTAAGATTTTAAAATTTAGCAGCAGGTGCATTTCCAAGGGAAAACAAATTTCACCAGCCATGCTTCTCATGGAGCTACTTGTTCTGGTCTTTTGTAAAGAAATAGCAGGTTTTTGAGAGGAGGTACCCTGTGTCTCCAGAAACCTTTCATAGCAACAACATTCAAAAAAATAATGTCTCAACCTAAAACTTAATGACCCACAGTGGGAGTTGCTTATGTTGCTACTATTGTGTAGAGTCTTCCCAAAATGAAAATATTATATATCTTGCATAATGAACAATGAAAATACTGAATATTAATGAAAATGTGAATATAAATTTAGGAAAGAGACAACTGCAGTCTATTCTGATCCACTGGGCAAAAAGAATCCCATCTATAACCAAGAGGCTTGCAGAGCATGTGTGGAGGATCACAATTCCAACAGTTATAACTCAGTACATAATGAGTAGCCCATTAATCTGTTTGCATCAGTTATCATAATGGGAAAGAATTAAGTATGGTGTAACATATTATACTTAGGTCAATTTTTTTATGATACCTTTGTGCTACGTCAAGTTCATGGGCCAAATTCAGCTGCTTTGTGGCTTTGTTGGAACTGAGGGCACTCTGGCAGGTGAGGTGCAGTTAACCTTGACCTCATAAAATGAGTGAAAACCCCAAGTCCTCTCTGACTGCTGTGCAAATGCGTCCTATAAGGTTGATCCTTTTCCTTCTGGAGCAGATACAGGATGTCAGTGGATTATATGTAAAAGAAAAATTGGAGTGTAATTGCACAGTGGCAGTGCAGTCTTTTATTTGTTCACTTATGTAGTGGCTCGTGGTGTAGCTTGGGACTTTGTTTTTCCATTTGTTACATATTCCTGTCAGAAGGAAAAATGTTATTTTGTAAGTACCATAGTAATGCCTTATTATTTCTTAAAGTAAAGTATAGTATTTTCCCCTGTGCATAGAGTAGTCTGTAGTTCTGGCACATTAGCTGGCATAAACATTTTGATTAAAGCTTATGAATGTATTAATTACACCTGGGAAGTTTCCAAAGCTTATTCAAACTGAAAACGCTCTAAACTGCAGCCCCCAAACCTGAATTCTTTGTAGTAAATGTACAAATGGTTGTCACAGGGTTGTTTTTTCCTTTCTGTCAGATGTTTGTATAAAGACACGAGGTGGCAAGTGTGCAAATTTTTTTACCCATTAGTTTCTGCAAGCACTTTTTCAGAAAGTGTGCAGAGTCTGAAGAATTTTTGCTCTTACATTGTTATATATTTGCTTGAAGTCTATAGAACTTTAATTCTCTTTTCAAGTTTCTCTGATCTCTTACATCTAGCAGCATCTGCATATACTTAAGCATTTCTCAGAATAACATATTGGGTATATGACCTTAACAGGATGATAGCATTGGCACATAGACTGGCTAGTTGAAGCTGCATAAATAAATAGAGCTATCATGAACTAGTTATAGTCCTAATGAACTGTCTGGAAATGTTGATACAATTGGTCCATATGATTTCCTTTACTTCTATTCCCATAGTGAATTGCTAATGGTGTAACAGAGGCAGAATTTGGCCAGCAGAGCCTGTGGTCTGTTTGGGTATCACGATTTTTTTGCGAGTAACACCAAGTTCTTACAACAACCTTCGTCTGGATTGGGCTGTGAGGTGCATTGACAATGAGTTAGCAGCAAACGTAACAGAGGATCTGAATTCTAAAATCACTGGGCATATGACCCCCAAAAGAAAGGCATCTCTTATCTATCAGCTGTCTGTGCCACCACCAAACAGCCCAAGAAGTCTCACCTCAGCGATGCTTTGCTCATGCATTCATGCACACATGCATTCATTATGATTGACCTGCCCTAGGAAGGTCCATTAAGTGGAGCTCATTTCAAGCACAGATGGTCCTGAATAGCTTAATGTGTGTCTGGTGGCCAGAATAAGTGAATTCTTGATGGCCTTAGACTTCTGATCACATACATGCAGCCAAGGAGGAAATGAAAACATGTTTATCATTTTGATAAACAACCTCTCTCATTGCTGCAGGATGCTCCATGTAACTCAGCAGAGTCAAATACTATTAAATTGTCATCACTGTCAAAGAGAGAACATATAAGTTTTGCTACCTGAGTCATAGTTAATGACTTCCACAATGTATAACACAAATCAGTAGTGCTGTTTGCCTTTTTTATGTTTGTTTACTGATAAGTTCAGGCTTGGCTAGAATACAGAGGCGAGTTATAATTTTGAAGTGCAAAATATGCTGTTATTATTACCTCTCAGCTAGAGATATAAAAAATGGAGATGACTAGAAGATGGCTTTTGGCTTCTGCCAGACAAGCACTCAGACCCTATAGGTGATTAGATATTTTAAATCACAGCCTCCTACAGCAGGTTCATACTTATGATAAAATATTTCACTCTGTGGTGTGTAGACTCATGGTGGCTTTAAACAGAGACAAAAAAGAACACGATTTCAGGATTTTAGTGTCCTCCAATTAGAATTAAACCATTTGCAGGGGTAACAAACAGTTGTTCCTGTTTAACAAAAAGAGTGATGTATTATTTCTACAGTTTCCTTTTTTAATCGTAGGCAGAACAAAGATTCCTGGAAGGCTGGGAAATATGAGCAGAGTTGCAGTGACACAGATTTCTCAACATCCCAGAATCCTTCCTGGCAGCCAGTTCTGTCCCTCTTGATTTAATAGGTGTCACATTTTCTTCATGCAAAGTTGAGGGCATCCTGTGCACCGAGTGCTCAGAAGGGATCAGATGTTCTTACTATCAAGTCCTGCTAATATTTGGTGTGAAGAGGATATAAGTCATGTAAGGACATTTTCATTCATCTCTGAAGCTTCTCGAAGGAAGATCAAAGCTCTTCCTGATCTGCAAGTTCCTATTCCATTTCTAATCTTTTTCTGATTTTCTTGGGGCAGGAGGGAATTATTAAAAAAAAAGTATATATATATTTTTTTCTTGCCAGGTGGATAAAGCAGCCACTTTGTGAAATGTAACTGTCAACAAAACACTCAAAAGATGCTTTCTTAGAGGATTTTAGGGTCCTTTCCTCTCCTTTTAAGTTTAGTGGCAAATCCCCTATTGACTTGAATGAGTTGGATGAGGCTGTTATTGTGAAATCAAAGCCAGAAACTACCATAGCTCAAAAGACCAAAAACATAAAAAAAAAAAAAAAGACTGGATTTTG
>WEIV01031176.1:16865-42517 GCA_013390005.1 Calyptomena viridis
TCTGATTTTTTTTTTTTTTTTTGTTGTTTTTTTGGTTTTTTTTTTTTTTTTTGTTTGTTTTTTTTTTCCCCAACTTGACTAGATCCATCAATGGTTTACAAACAGTAAAAATCCATTGCTGCTGCTGCCAACCCAGACAGAACCCCCGCAAGAAGGGCACAGGCCAGTGGTTGCAGGGAGTGTCTGAGCCTGGTGTTAGTACCAGAGGACAATGTAAGGCACCTGTGTGCAGTACGAGCAGGTGAATGATCTGCTCTGTCTAGTGGCAGAGCTTAGGAAGAAGTGGAAAAACTAAGGAGTAGGGAGAGCAAAAGAGAAATAGACTGGTGGAGTTACACCCTTCAAACCCTCAGAGAAACTCAGCAGGAATCAGAGAAGCCCTGCCTCTCTTGCCATCGGGCAGAAGGAGGAGACCTGGTAGATGGAGAGGAATAGAAATGGGTCCCGGCTCAGGGAGGTAGAAGAATCCCCTCCTAACCCTCATCACCTTCTGAGGTGCCCTTACAGAATAGGTATGAGGCCCTCAATCTGCAGGGTTAGGCAGATGACACTAGAGAAAAAAATCTGTCTGGAGGGTCTCCCAGTTGCACTCTGTCTATCAGATATTAAGAACCTCAGGTGTTAAGAAGAAAAGAACAATAGTTGTAGTAGGTGACTCTGTTCTGAGGAGAACTGAGGGCCCTGTCTGCTGACTGGACCCATCCCAAAGAGAAATCTGCTGTCTCCCTAGAGCCCAGGTAAGAGATATTACCAGGAGACTCCCTGAATTAATTCAGCCCTCTGATTATTACCCACTGCTGGTTGTCCAGGTTGGCAGTGATGAGGTTAATAAGAGGGGTAATGAAGTAATTAAAAAGGACTTCAAGGCTCTGGATCGATTGGTTGATGGGACAGGAGTGCAGGTGGTGTTCTGCTCAATTCTTTCAGTAACAGGGATGAATGATGAAAAGAACAGGAAAACCCATGCTATCAATAAGTGTCTTAAGGACTGGTGCCATCAGGGGAATTTTGGTTATCTTGATCATGCAATAGTTTTTATGGCACCAGGCCTGCTAGAGTCAGATGAGCTTCATCTATCTATCCAGCAAGGGCAAAAGGATTGTAGCCCATGAGTTGGCAGGGCTGATTGAGGGGGCTTCAGACTAGGTTTGAAGGGAGAAGGGCATGAAACCAGCCTCTCCAGAGATGAGCCTAGGAGTGGGAAATCCGAGTTAGAGGTGAAACCAGCAGCCCAGCTGAAGTGCATGAACATTAATGCCCACAGAATGGGAACTAACGAGGAGCTGGAAGCCATTGTGCAGCAGGAAAGCTGTGACAGGTCAGCATCACAGAAACATGGTGGGATGACTTGCATAACTGGAATGCCACAATGTATGGCTACATGCTCTTCGGAAGAGACAGGTGAGGTGGGAGAGCTGGTGAGATGGCCCTGTATATTAGGGAGTCTTCTGACTATAGAAGTTGAGGTTAGTGATGATAAGGTTGAATGCCTATAGGTAAGAATCAGAGGAAAGGCCAACAAGGCTGACATTCTGATGAGAGTTTGTTATAGACCACCAACCAGGATGAAGAGGTGGATGACTTATTCCATAAGCAGCTGGTGAGTATTTCAAGATTGCCAGCCCCTTGTTCCTGTGGGAGACTTTAACCTGCCATATGTCTGCTAGGAACTCAGTACAGCAGAGAACAGACAGTCTAGGAAGTTCTTGAAGTGTATGAAGGACAGCTTCTTGTCACAGCTTGTCACAGGGGTGGGGCCTTGCTAGACCTGCTGTTTACAAACAAAGAAGAGCTGGTGGGAAATATGATAATTGGAGGCCATCTGGGGTACAGTGATCATGAAATGACAGTGTTTTCAATACTTGGTTAAACAAGAAGGGCCATCAACAAAACCTCTACCCTGGACTCCCAGAGGGCGGACTTTGGGCTATTCAGAATGGTGATTCAGAGAGTACCTCGGGAAACAGCCCTGAAAAACAAAGGGATCCAGGAAGGATGTACATTCTTCAAGAAAAAAGGCACAGGAACTGGCTGTCCCTATGTGTCAAAAGATGAGCCTGCAGGTAAGACAACCAGCCTGGCTGGGTGGGGAGTGTTTGCAGGAACTCAGGGAAAAACAGAGGATATATCACATTTGGAAAATCTCAGGAAGTATTTACGGATGTTGTTAGGTCATGCAGAAAAAAAAGTTAGAAAGGCAAAAGCTCAATTAGAACCTTAAGCTGACCACTTCAGTAAAGGATAATACAAAAGTTTTTTATAAATACATTAATAGCAAGAAGGGCAAGGGAGACCTTCCTTCTTTATTGGACAAGGCGGGAGAATATAATTACCAAAGATGAGGACAAGGCTGATGTACTTAACATCTTCTTTGCCTCTTTCAACGACACGACAGGTTGTCCTCAGGACAGCTGGCCTCCTGAGCTAGTAGACAGGGACGAGCAGCTGAATAGCCCCCCTGTAGTCTAGGAGGAAGCAGTTAGTGACCTGCTGAATGACTTAGATGCTCACTAGTCTGTGGTACCAGATGAGATTCATCCTAGGGTGATGAGGGAGCTGTTGGAAGAGCTGGTTTCTCCATCATTTATCATCAATCCTGGCTCACCAGGGAGGTCCCAGATGACTGGAAGTTGGCCAGTGTGATGCCCATCCATAAAAAGCTCCAGAAGGAGGATCCAGGGAACTACAGGCCTGTCAGCCTCACTTTGGTGCCTGGCAAGGTTATGGAACAGATCATCTTGAGTGTAACCAAATGTCTAGGGGATCAGACCCAGCCAGTGTGGATTTTGGAGGGGCAGGTCTTGCCTTACCAACCTGATCTCCTTTTATCACTCCTATTATTAGGTGTCCTGCCTATTGGATGAGAGGAAGGCTGTAGATGTAGTCTATCTGCTTTGTAGTAGATGTAGTATCTACTTTGACACTGTCTCTCGTGGCATTTTCCTAGAAAAGCTTGGAGCACATGGACTGGACGGGTGCACTCTTGACTGGGTTAAGAACTGGCTGGACGGACGGGCCTAGAGAGTGGTGGTGAATGGTGCTGCATCCTGTTGGCAGCTGGTCACTAGTGGTGTCCCCCAGGGATCACTGTTGGGCCCAGTCCTATTTAATATCTTTATCCATGATCTGGATGAGGGGATGAAGTCGACCATATAGCGAATTTGGAGATGATACCAAGTTGAGGGTGAGTGTCAGTCTGCTGGAGGGTAGGAGGGCTCTGCAGAGCGACTTGGACAGGTTGGATTGATGTGCTGAGGCCAATGGTATGAAGTTCAGCAAGATCAAGTGCTAGGTCCTGCACTTTGGCCTCAACAACCTCATGCATCACTACACACTCAGGACAGAGTGGCTGGACTGTAGCCAGACAGAAAGGGACCTGGGGTTACTGATTCACAGAACGATGAACATGAGCCAGCAGTGTGCCCAGGTGGCCAAGAAGGCAAATGGCATCCTGGCCTGTATCAGGAATAGTGTGGCCAGCAAGACAGGAAAGTGATTCTTCCCCTGTATTTGGCACTGGTTGGGCCACACCTTGAGTACTGTGTCCAGTTTTGGGCCCCTCAATTTAGGAAGGTTGTTGAGGTGCTGGAGTAATTCCAGAGAAGGGCAAAGAGAGTGGTGAGAAGCCTGGAGCACAAGTTCTATGAGGGGCGGCTGAGGGAGCTGGGATTGTTTAGCCTTGAGAGGAGGAGGCTGAGGGGAGACCTTATTATTCTCTACAATTACTTGAAAGGAGGTTGTAGCTGAGTGGAGGTTGGTCTCTTCTCCCAGGCAACTAGCAATAGGACAAGAGGGAGGACATAGTCTTAAGCTGTGCTGGGGAGGTTTAGGTGGGACATTAGGAAGAATTTCTTCACAGAAGGGGTGATAAGACATTGGAATGGGCTGCCCAGGGAGGTGGTGGAGGTATTTAAGAAAGACCATGGCATTAAGTGCCACGTCTAGTCTAGTTGACATCATGGTGTTTGGGGATAGGTTGAACTCAATGATCTCAGAGTTCTTTTCCAACCCAGTTGATTCTATGATCTGTTTCCCATTGACTCCCTTTATAGTTACTAAAAAGCACTTTGTGTTGTTTTCCATTTTGTGGCTAATAATGCTGAAAGAAACTATGAATAGATGTTAAGATGAGAGTCATAAAGTAGGTTTCTCAGAAGGAAGCATAATTTTGAATTTACTGTTCTGCCACTGAATTAGTTTAGAGTTTAGCCTTTATGGAGCCCAAACTAGGTCAACATGAATCAATACTGAAGATCTTTAACCATAAACATTTTCTTTCTATTTTCCTTCTTTTTTTTACCTTTTAAGTAAATCATAAATTTATCTGATCTTAATAGGAGATAAACTGTGAACAACACTGTTTAACTATAATTTTGAATTTTTGTAACTGCATAGGGTATTACAGAGCATATGCTGCTAAGCCTCTTGCAGTTCTGTAATTAGTATGTTGGAGCATCGTAAACTGAACTTCCAAACATCTGCATTGTCTTTTAGTACAAGTTTGTATGAAAAGAAATATTACTGAGATAGATTTTAAGGCAAATTATACTAAAGTGTGTCACAGTGCAACCTTCCCTATGCTAAAACAGCAGATACCATTCTAAAATGAAAGCAGTTATCATTGGTGTCAGGGTAGTACACAAGGTGTAAGAGTAAACCGCACACTTTAGTTCTGATTGATACTTACCGATGGCAGCTCTAAAGATTACACTAGCAATTGTTGTATATTCTTGTGTTTAACTAGAAATGTTCGGTATGAATGACTGACTGGGTAACTGATTTTCATCTCTATTTTCTTCTTATTGGGCCAGATTCCATTAAAATTTTAAACTAACATATTTTTGAACAAGTTATGTAGCTGTTACTTATGTAAAGAACATACATATTCTCTCTGTTCACACTTAGGTGGACTGCCTAATGTTCTGTCCTGGAGGACTGCAAGGGTTGCTATCTCGTAGAAAAACAGCAGTCCCCAGGAGGCTTACATTATTTCTAGATCCAGAATTGCTTCTTCCGTGTCTAGACTGATCACCTGAGTGCACGCTTTGGGATAAGCCTACTTAGGATCTTTGCTATTGCTGCTCTTTTACCTACATAACCCTAAAGAGTCACTGTCAGCAGAATCAGAAGCTTAAAACTATAGCTGATCTTATTCAGACTATTTCATTTGCATGAGGTACTTAGGATGTGGAAAACATCTTATCTGTATTTTACTGAGACAGGATTTAAATACGAATCTTTAGCCTCCCTTCGGCTGAAAATTTGAATACATGTGCAAACACATATACAAGAACATATTGGATGGAAAAAAGGGAATGGAATGCTCTAGGACAGTAATTAAGACAGTAACCTGGAAGAGAACTTTGATATTCAGATTTCTGTTCCATCTGCTGTTTTTGTCCATTTGATTAACTTGTACATGGCAATTCAGAAGCTTACATTACTATGAATGACTTCTTTTCTAACATCAGTTCTTACAGAATTTTAATGCCAAAACAGAACTTATAGAACACCTCAGTCTTTCACTCAGTCTTTACAACATGTAATAATTGATTTCACAGCAATATGGTGATATTCTTACTTGGATGATCTACAACAAAAATAATTTTTCAGGTGTTTTTATTTAATACAGTAAAGGTATCTGAATGTGCCTGGAAATGTTCCGTAAGTTCTTTGAGAAACAAATCAGTATTATATGCTGGTTTAATAAAAAAATAAGCATTTAAGTAGAGGAGGGACTTCTTTAATACCAGTAAGTAATACTAAAATCAGGATGTGTTCTCAGAAGAATTATTATCACAAAGGAGCAAAGGTCTACGACAAAGACAAGTGTACTTTTGTGACACCTAATATGTTACTATCCAAATCCATTATCAAAAAGATATTTGCATGGTTATGGCTTAATATCCTTCAGCCTTAACCAGTCACTAAGAGTCTCTTATTCTGCCAGTAGGGAAAAATATGACTTCTTAATTCTCATAATCATAAATTTGAACTTGTTAGGGGTTTGCATCCCTGTCACTTCACCAGACCTAAGTCATCTACCTCCACTTCCATTATATCTCCTTAATTACTTTCTTTTTTGAACTGGAAAAAAAAGTACCAAAAAAAAAAATCTTAGAAGCCATATTTTTCCTTTTGTGAGGAAAAAACATTTCATTAACATCAATAGAAACTTTGACTATCAGAATTTTTAGTCTCCAATACCAAAGTCTTAAGTAGGGTTGTTCCTCTAGCTGACTATGTGATCCTGTAATCTTTTACTTTCTATGTTATTTTATTATCTATGCTATTTTAGGGTATATTTATTACTACAAGAAAAAGGAGTTTATTAGAGGATATAACATTTACAACTGGGAATGAATTTTAGTTTTATGGTGACCCCATACTTTGAAATTTCAAAGCCTCATAGCATTTTGGTGTTTATGATGGTTAAAAGGAATACATTTTTCCTTCCATAGGAAAATATCCTAAGTACATTGGCTGATTCAATGAAGAATTTAAGCACATGCACATCTAAACAGTAATTCAGTGTGACATTTAAGTACATGTTTAAACTTTCCTGATCTAATGAAGCAGTTAAATACTTGGTTAATTTTTTAAGCATTTTCTGCATTTTCATCAATGTGACTGGACAAATGCACATGTTAAATTCTGTGCATTTGATGTAAGCTAATTAATTATTGAAGTGGTATTTGTAGGTATACATAACTAAAAATCATGTTTATTGGTTTGCTGAACTAATATGAACATAAACACATGCCTAAGTGATTTTGTGAATCCTAATCGTCACTTTGAATGTGCTAATGGAATGCTGTGATATATTGCATTATTTCTGTGCCAAAGGGGGGAAGAACACTTCATAATAAACAGTGTTATTGCTTTGTAATCCAAATAATTTCTTTTTCCCTGAAAAAAGATTTAAGAAAATGAATTCATCCATGTGTGAATGGAAATGTAATATTAAAAGATCCATTTTGATATGGGATATGACGTAGCCTCAATATTATAGCCAAATGTGTAAAAGTGGTTGCTGTATATGTGGAGAAAATTTTGCTCTCTTTCAGAATGAATGCGTTCAGAACAACTTCAATCCCAGATTTAGATATTATCATATTGAGAAGTCATTTGTAGTTCAACGTATCCTTGTTCAATTTCTTCACATTGCTAATTTTTTCTGAATTAGTTATTCTTACAGGTTTTTGCTACTTGCATGTTTGAATCTTATTTAGTCTCTTCAGCTATTGAAAGTCTTCTGCAGAAATTTTGGACATAATATATGGCAAATATGTTGATGTAGAGTTTTTCATGCAGGTCATTTTTTTGTTGTTGTTATGGCTGAAACCACAAGCATATATTGCATGCCACGTAAAGCTGGATCTGTCAAATAATTCATAAATAAGGAGCAATAGAAACTTCTCTGAAGGTGTCATCTCACTAATGTGCTTCAATATTTTCCTGGACATGGATAATGTAAATTCTATAAATAGAACATAACTACTTAGCTTTAGGGTTGGTAATATTTATACTGCAACACTGCTGGTGGTGTTTCCTGTTAGCTAGTTTCCTTCTACTGCTATGGATTTGGTTTATCTTCTAAATGCCTCTTGCTATCATGGCCTTCTACCATTTGTAAGTTGTAACAGGGTGTCCTGGTAAGAGAGTTGCACTGTACTGCATGGAATGTGTAAGGTACTTTTATGCAGAGAACCAAAATTTTATAGCTTACTCTATTACATAATGAGTTTTATTACTACAAAAAAGATGATTTCCAGAGGTACCATTTATTGTATTTTTATAAATATAATCAAAACTTAGATTATTTTTTCTGTTTAGTTGATTATTTGTTTATTTGTATTTTAATGCTAAAGTGTGAATATATGCCAGTCTGTGCTGGAACTTTCTGAAAATACGTATGTATATCATATAGACTTACTGAGATTTGTATGTGTAATTTCCATTACAGTGCAGTAAGAATACCAAGGTTTGTGCCGAATTCACTGTAGGTTTTGTCAAGTTCAGTAAAAATACAGTTCTGTGGGTTATATTTAAAGTAGCAAGTAATTTTGCTCAGTGGGATTATAGCAATTGATGCCAAGTTCCTTCTGTCTACAAAACATGCAGTTTGGGAATTTTAATTCAAACTGGACTTAGTCTGTTCCCCTGCTATGAACTCTCCTAAACATGTTCCTCCTAAAGTGACCTAAATAACTGTCAATGGTTTGGCCTGTGCGTCCTCATGTCTGGAGCACACTGGCCGTGCTGAATGCTTTATCATCCAGAGGTATCTGGCTGAGATGCACCAGTCTTTGCTTCAAAGATCACAGGAAGTGCGAATGATTAAGAGATTTGCTTTAAAATTTAATTGCTACTCCAGAAATTTTGCAGTAAACCTGAAAAGATCATATAAGTGTAAGTAACAGTGTGTGTAACTTTGACCTACCATATTCCCCTTCTGTTTTCCCATGTAGATTTTTTTCTTTTGTCGTTTTAGGTATTTGAATCTCATTTAACCTCTTATGATGAGGTGAAAACAGTGCTGAATGCCTTGAGCTAAGGAAAGATTCCCTTGTTTTAGATTATGAGTAGCTCATGCACTTGCTATCACTTACTACCCATTCCTGTAATAAAATTATTCTTCTGGTGTGGAATCAAAGGCTAGAAAGTGACTTGTTTCCTATAGTCTTAAGGATCTTGGGCAGAGTCTTTGGGAGTTATCTATATCCTTCTCTTTATTATATAAGGAATTTGTAAAATAGAATAATTTCCAGAATTGAGAAGATGTGTGTTAAATTTCATGATTGGGAAAGCTAGTTATATTAAATAAAATGCAATGAGGCATTATAACATGTTACTTAGCAGGTACTACAAAGGATATTTTTTGGGAAGAAGTGCAGTAAAATGAAACTTGCAGTTCTCTGGTATTTCATCATTGCATACCTTAGCTAGTAGAGATTTTGAGTTTTATATGTTCAAGGATTTTGCTGGGGTTGTTTTGTTTTGTTATTTCAGTGTGTGTTGCAATTGTTTTCATAAAGGAAGGTTCTACCAAGCAGCCTAGTCAACAGCTACTGTCGCAAGTGACAGTTTTAAATGAGAGGATATGCCTAAAGACATAATTAATCTGCAATGAGCTCGGAATAGATCCTTAGCTAAATGCAACTAAATCAGCTACACAGTGTGTAATTAACTTACAACTGTATTAGTCCTAGTACAATATTATTCATTATATATGTAAGTTATTATTTTCTCCATATGAAATTTGTAATATACTAAGTAGTGATTAAGAGTTCATTATAGTATTTCATTCATATTATCATAATATAATTGTGATGTATGTTTGTCTTGTTAATGCTGTTATTTCTATTTGTTCTTAAAAGAAATGTCAGGGAAATATGATGTGGGTTTTTTTCCACACAGACTGAGAAGCATGTATATTCAAATGACATTGAAATTTCAGTCCTTGTCTAGATTTTGTGAGTCTGCTTGTTAGTGATGACAGGAATGTATCGAGGAAAGATAGAAGCCAACAAGATGTAATACTGAAGTCAAGAGTAAGGTGAATAAGCTTTAAGGTTGGTCATAAGACTCATTCTGAGTTTAAAGTAGGAAGAAGCTTAGAGGACTAAGAAAATTACTTGAAAAGGCAGAGATTTTGAAGACATGCAGGGTAGCAATGGAAGTAAGTTGCATCTGGAAAACATTTATGATGTGTGCAAACCGTACAGAACATAAGGTGTGCTGTTTGTACACTGATCCCTTCACCTGGCTAAGCAGCTAGACATATGTCTCTGTGTACACATGTAAAACTATGTTAAAAATACCTGAACTGTAATAATTCTGATTTCATCTGAAATGCAATATGTGTAAATGAGTTTATGAAAATAAGTTGCTTTACCAACTCTCCCTGACAACATCATTTACTTTTTTCCCATGCCATTAAGGATCCTGTCTCAGAACTTTACTTTCACAGGTCTGCTAGAGCCCCACTGAGTCTTTTCAAACTGCCTGTCTGTAGCTGAGGGACCAAAGAAATCAGAATCATTCTGACTCAAGTGCCCGCTGAGGATATGAAGTACAATTTTTTCTGAGAACACAATATAAAAACCAATCTCTTACAGGTAACAAAGAGGAAGATCCATTTTACAGGCATTTTAGATCAAATTAAATTTATAGATATTTAATGATATACATTTAAGAAATAAATTCATAATTGATTGCTTAGAATTACTTATTGGTAAGGAAATTAGCCAATGGAAATGTTTTCCTCTTCCTTCTTATTCTGATTGTCTTAGTTTAGAAGAACAGTCCACCTGTTGACTACATTCAAAATTGTTCTTAGGATAAGAAAATTAATGAGATATTGACCCTTTGAGTGCATAATGAATAGGGCCTGATGCTATTTTAATGTGTTTTATATAGTCATAACTGTTGTGTTCTCGGTGATATGAGGTAGAAGGATAAGTCGAATGAGAGTAAGAAAGGCATTCTGGACACAGACACAGGGATAAAGAGGACAAATATTCAAACATAGAATTCAGAGATTTAAGATGGGCACCTCTGCAGATTTCAAGGAGAAATTTGATGTGTGAATTGGATATTAAATAGGCACAGGGAATTGTTATTTTGGCATGCACCATACAATCACATGTATAGTACATAGCTATAGGCAATTTTGAGGCCAGATAGATATTCTTCTTTAAAATATTAAAAAAGCACTCTTTAGGAAGCAGTTTTTAGTTCTGAGAGACTTGCATATATATGAAAAGAGCTCATGTCACAAAATATATTAAAATAATAATAATATATCAGACATTTAAATTATGGGCACTATTGAATTTACAGTGTATGTTATACAAGGGGGAAACGTCTAAAAATCTCAGACACCTAGAATTGTCTTCCATTTAGCATTATTTATGTATCTAGAGAGTTGGTAGCTTAATTGATATTCCCATGGTGGAAAAAATATTCTCTGTATCTCCAGATCTGCATGTTTTCTACATTTTGATGGCAAAGTCCCAAAAGGAACATGATTTAACTAAACTGAAAGTGGGTGGATTTAGCCAAGAAACACTTAGTCTTATGTTACCATCTGAACCAGGTGGAACTAGAAGCAAATTACTGAACAGAAGTTATTCCATGTCCTTACTGGAACAATTTGTACTGAAGAGCCTCTGCAGACACATAGCCAAAGAACTCTCTGTTCACTATTTGTGATTTTACAGTTTCTTCATTTAAACTGTAGCTCTGAAGGTATAACGTTGCATATTCTTTATTTCTGCAACAATCACAAGACTACTAAAGCTTATAAAATGCCAAAGAATGGGTCAAAATTGTTGTCCTTGTGCTGTCATTTTATGTTATTGGTGATGTCACCAAGCCTGAATGAGCTGATGTGGCACACTGGAGTAAAAGTCATAGGACCACATGTTTTAGTCAGTGCTTTCCAGTGCATCCTGCTAAGCAATCTCACCATAGAGGATGCTCCCATCAATGTCTCTGGAAGCACATGGACACATATGGCACAGTGTGCTATGGTACAGTATGCACTCACTTGCACCTGCACTTTAATTTAGCACTACCAAGCTACATACGCATTTTAACTGTGTAATGTACAGGGCACCCTTTCCATGGCAGCCCATGGTACCACCCTGGTAATGATATTTCTGCCTAGAGGACTGTCCTTGGCACTACATGCAGTACTGCTGCAATGGAAAGACTGTTTATGCACCCATCCCTGTCCCTACACTGATGAAGAAAGAGCTCCTGAGCTGCTGAAATGTCCAGGCTGTTCACATATGGTCTCCTTACTTTCATGCTCTGGCTTTTCATGTTTTCCTTTTCTCTGTACTCACTCATTCATGATGTTATAACTCGAGTTGCATCAGGGCAGTTTTAGATTAGATATTAAGAAATTTCTTCACTGAAAGGGTGGTCAGGCGTTGGAACATGCTGCCCATGGAAGTAATGGAATCACCATCCCAGGAAGTGTTCAAAAAAACATGTGTATGAGGCACTTTGAGATGTAGTTTAGCGGTGAGTATGGCAGTGCTTGGTTAGGGGTTGGACTTGATGATCTTTGGAGGTCTTTTCCAACCTAGATGATTCTATGATAAGAGAGAAGCATCAGAATTGGCACCAGCCAGTTGAGATCTGATCATGGCATTAGCTGTGTATTGTTGCTGTTTAGAGCTGTTATCCTAAAAATTTTTTGCCATGTTTATCCCATATTTAAAAAGTAATTAATCTGTATGTATTGTGTGTTATTGCATTACTTGTTTCTTAGATGTGCCCTTGCATTCAAACAAATCAGGTAATCCAGATTGCTAATGGAAATAGCAGAAGTCTTGGTGTTGTCTAGAGAAGCAGATGCAAATTTGGATTGGCTGGACTTTTATACAGCTAGCGCTCAGGAACAGCAAGATGCACAGATAACACAGAATCCAGCCTTGCTGATCTTGGCCAAAGGAGAAAAAAAAATCAGTAAAACAAATGGCCTGGGAAGCCAATTCTGATCCATATAGGACTTATCTAAATTACTGCAGCATTTTGATTGCCTTGTAGAGTAGTAGGAAAAAGATCTGCTGCCTTGCATCTTAGTCACCAGATCAGCTGGTGACTAAGAACTTCTATTGCTATTCTTGTACCTTGGACATAGTTCATGTCAAAGGGGATAATGTCAGATGTTCCCTGATATGTTTCCCTGGTTGTCTGTGACCCAACATATGATACTGATTTATCACCTACCTGAAATATCCAACCACAGTCACTTTTTCTAGGATTACAATGAAACATGCAACCCTACTTTCCAAACAGCAGTGGAAGCGAATATGCCCAGTCATAAGGACTGATGGTGGATAGAACTTGGGTAGTATTAAAAATGTCCTTGTGTTCTGAGTTTCTACTTGTCTCTCTTTATTTCAATGAGAGTTTCATTATGGTGATCCTATTTATTTTGTTCTGTTGCTTTTACACTGACTATACTATGAAACCAAGAGGAGGAAAGGCTCTGACAAGGTTTAGAAAATACAATGTGTTAAACCAGAAAGAAACATGGCAGCAAGAGGGTTCTTTGAGTACTTCTTCAGTTCAGGAAGATAAATAGCTGTTCAAATACTGACTGTTTTCTCTTTTCATTGCAAAACAGCTCTGAAGAAAGAAAAAATTTTGAAGGCAAAAAAGTAACAATGAGAGTCTAATGAGAAAAAAAGTAATTTTCTATGATAATTTTTGAAGTTATTAGATTAATAAGCACAGATTTAGTTAAATGACATTTCCCTTCTTGGGAGTGTTATTGACATTTTGTTATGAGACAGGGAGACCTTTAATGAGATCTCAATCAAAGGTAATATTTCTAAAGTGATACATGAATTCATAAATGCTAGTCAAATAAAAATGCTGTGGTCCATTTTGGCCTTCACCTTACGAAAATCTGTACAGGTCATAAGATGAAAAAGCTCAGTGAATGTCGACTGATACTCTCACTTGACTATCTAATTAGGTCTGGCTGATTGTGTGAGTTAATGTTTGAAGCTGAATCTTGCAATGTAACTTAGTCCATCACCCAGACAAAATGCATGGAAAAAGATACTGAAATTTTCTCCTTCTCTTAACATATGATCTTAATGTTTGAGATGATTTCTCTTCTTGGAAAAAAAAAAAAAAAGGCAAAATATATGTAAGCTGTATGTTAGCTACATAGAAATGTGCAGACAAGTAGATCCTTGAAATTCCTGTTTCGGACCTTAGTTATTACTAATAATTTTTGTTAGGAAATGCTTTGTTTGATTAGCCAAAATCACAGTCTCTTACGTTTTGCTATGGCTTCAGAGAGCAAAAACCTATGAAAAATCAAGTTGCCCAAGATCCATCCAACCTGACCTTGAACACTTTCAGAGACAGGGCATCCCATAAGTTTCTTTGCATGTTTTGAATTGATACTATTAAGCACAGCTAAAATAGTGATGTGCTAGTGGATTTTCCGTTACCTGGGTGAAGATATACATCACAATGCCTGAGCATGAGCTCAGAATCAAAGCAGCCTTCTTTTTGTAATACTGTTCTGTGTGCACATACCACATCAGTTCAGCGATAGCTTTGGGATGCTTATTCACAGCATCACACTTTTTTCTTAGTTGCATTTTTTTTTTCCTGTGTTTATAGCTTAACTGAGCTATGGTTCAATATGGTTCTTCTGTTAAGTTATGCCAATTCCAGATATTTTTATTAAACTTAATTTATTTTGTTATATAATGTACAGCCATATAATCCTACTATGCTCACAATGTCTTCAAAATCTTAAGAAAATAAATTCCTTAAAATACTTCTTGATGAGGAAAGAATATATATTTGGGATTTTTGATTTTCTAAGTTATAAAGCTTTTGGAGATAAAGAGATAATGAGTTGTGGTTGTATTTTTGAAACGCTGCTTTCAGTCTTACTAAGTCTAGATTTATCTGTTTGATTGAGAGAGGCTACCTGTGTCTCAAGTCTTCATCTAATACATCTAATATTATAAATACATCTAATATATAAACACATCTAATTTTAGTATTTTATTCTGAAAATTTCTAAATTTGATACCACTGCCAAATTATTTTTGTGTTGTGGGTTATTTTTTGTTCATTTTCTTGGGATTTTTTTATTTGTTTGGAGGGGATTTTTTGTTGTTTTGTTGACTTATTTGGGGGTTTTGTAGGTTTATTTTACAGAATTTCAGAAAATGACATGAACAGCAAATAATCATGAGGATTAATATTTCTGAATTGTCAGATCAGATACCACAATGAAGCTTACAATGTAAAGCAGCATTTAAACTTGTCCGCACATTATTAAGTATCAGTTTCGCCTATATGGTACAAAAGTGTGTGTATGCAAACAAAACGTTAAAAAGTCATGGGGCTAACGACATTGGGTTCTTGTAACTTTTTGTCACCACACTAAAACTGCATTTCATAAGCAATTGTCAAAAATTTAAGTAGTTACCTCACTCCGTTTCATTTTGTAACCCCAGAAGTAAGTACACTTGATGTCACTTGATTTGCAACTACATTCATGTTACTAGTTATCCCTTAAAAATGGCTCTCATGAATAATGAAAATAAATCCCCTTTCTACTCCCATAGCAAGAGGTTTTAAGTGCTACCACCTGGCATCTTAGCAAAAGATCATAATAACCATGTTTTCTTACAATAGTTCATTGAGATGGTACATGGCAAGAATGAACAAATTTTCACTCTTGGAGCCAAATTAGAGGCTCAGTCTCTCCTCAGACAAAAATCATTAGCAGCTTTGCCAGACCAAGACATAGATGGTTGCTCTTAGAAGCACGATTTGTAAAATCCTTATTCTGTTTTAACTGTTTCTGTTCTTGTTTGTTCTCTAGGAAGTTAAAGTCAAACTGCTCTTTTTTCCCCACTGTGTTCCACATTCTTCTCTACTTTCTCCATATGTCTATCCTATCTTTATTTGTATTCAGCCATTCACTCTTTTTTCCTCTTCATGGGTCATTCGTTTGTCCTGTAATGCCCATTTTTTAAGACCTCATCTCTTTTTAACTGTCACTGATCTGTCAGTTTTGTGTGAGAGGAATTGTTTCTCCTTAACAAAATCAGTTTCTAATTCCATTTAACTAAGTAGGTTCAACTGCTTTGTATGAACATTGAAGCAGTTTAAAAGTGGCTAAAACAGTTTTAGCTTAACCCAATTAAACTAAAGCAATTTTGACCACTCTTTAACCACTTTAAAAGCAACCACACAAATTAGTGCAGCAATTTTGTCTAAATTAATTTAGATAAATCAGCACATTTTGCATTTGTAATCCCTTCATATCCCTTTTCTTTCTCACCGGATCACAGCGTCCCACACATTTTCTTTTTAATTCAGTACTTTAATTTCCAGATCAGGCTGATTCTGGAACACCTCTGAAAATTTTTTCAGATTAACAGACTTCAAAATACAAAATTTCAGAATAGAAAGAATGGTTTCACACAAACTCTGTTTCATTGCACGATACTGTGATTAACTCAATATTAGGGCACGGAATGTATTTTTGGAGATTAAATTCACTATCATTTATTAGTGTACACTTCAGCCTGTCAGAAAGGTTAGCAGGGCTTCTCAAATACCAAATATTGGAAACAGCAAGGGTAAATCTCAAAGAATAAATTATTTAACAACTGTATTTTCTAGATCAACCTCAGTCTTTCCTCTCTTCTAATTTATGGGTGGCAATAGCTGTTCTTATTAAGGGGCTTCTGTTTTAAGACTGTTAGATATCTAGGAACAAAGCACAGGACTTACAGTTATGAGATTGCATACCACAAAGCAGCAACTCTGAAGCACTAATTGTCCATGTTGAGGAATCATTTAAATCTAAGTTCTTGCTAGAAAGGCAAGATCCTTAAATTTCTTCTGAGGGATACAGCCTTGGTAAATTTTTCCAGTTGTGAAAAAGGATGTTGAAAGATTCAGGGAATTTCAGAAAAGTGTGACAAGATGGTTCAGAAGGTTTAAGGGCTTTATTGCAAAAGACAGTGAAGAGACAACTTGATCAGTCTAAATGCAACTTAATGGGGAGAAAATATGTGGTAGTAAGTGGTCTGTTAAGATAGCAAAGATCCTTAAGAGCTAAGCTGAAACTAGACAAATCAAGATTGGACATGGGTCACTGAAACTTAAAAACAAAGCAATTGCGTCAGGGAGATAATAATCTCCTTTTATCACTTGACTTTCAGTTCAAAACAGTACCATTTCTGGAAAAAAAAATTATATAGCTCAGGAAGAAATGGTGTTTATTTAGGAATGGCAGTGTTGAATGTTATTTCCTATTTAGACAGGAATCATAATGAACTTTGTGGTGAATTCTTGGTCTTTTCCCACTTACTTCAATTATACGAGGAATTCTCATTCCAAAGGAAAGAAGGAGGGGAAGCAGCAACACACAGTTGTTACAGGAGTTACTGGAGATGGTTCTTTCCATTCCAGCTTGCTGGAGCTCCTCTGGCTGCCCAGTTCCTCTGCCTGCCTCTGGTTGTTTGCTATTCCAGTGTACATAATGCTTCACTGCTGCACATGTATAGCAAAAGAAATTTCGAATGGCAGAGTAGATAAACAAATTAAAAGAGGCGTAATCTTTTGAAAGCAACAGAGTTGCAAAATAATGCAAAAAGTATAGTAATAAGATTTAAGGGTATCATAGTATAAAATAGATAGTATGATTGTAGGGTTGCAGTGACCACAGTATGTATTAAGCAACCTTTTCTTTGATATGTAATACTGGGGATATCTTATCTGCAGTTATCAAGAGAAGGAATTTTTTATGTAAAGGAAAATGTGTGGAAAAGTAGTGGGCAAGTTTCCCATTTCTCGCAAAGCTAAAATACATAACAGTTTGATGTTTAACAAGCTGGTCTACTTGACTTGAACCATATCACGTTTTTCTTCGTGGAATGGTTCGTAATGTTCCTGAAGTATTGTTAAAGCAAATACTTTACTTAAAAAACATTCCTTTCCTTAAATGTCCTCCTTCATCGCATCATCTCAGCTCTTCAGCCTTTACTCCCTCTTCTGTTTAAAATCTCAAAAAGTGATTGCAGATGATATGTGCCATGTGAGGCTTCACTGAAGCTGTCTAAAGGCTCCTGAATTTAAAAGACCCAATTGATTTGTTTAAAAGTGGGGTTAATGGCAAGAATGATTTTGTAGTACAAAGAAAAGAATAATTGAAAATGCTGCAGAAAAAGAGTATGTATGTATGTGAAATTCAGTTGAAAAGCAGCATAGAATAATTAGAAGATCTTCTTCACCCTTGGCTCTTTGCTTAAACTGTGTGGATCTGTCATTTTGTGTACCATTTCTTCTTAACTATACTTGAAGTTAAACAGCATGTATGGTGTCTTTTTTCTGTCAAGAAGAGTGACAACTTCTATAATTCCCTTGTTTCACAGAGTATAAATATTCCAATGACTGTTTTGATGGCTACAGTCATTGAGTTTTAACATGTGTATTTATTGATTGCCTTGTTCTGATAATTTATGGTCAGCTGCCAAGAACAACTTAGCCTTGCAGTTAGGGATGTTTTTTCACATTAAACTAAATAAGATTTCTAAATGTGAAACACATGTAAAATAACACAGAATACTTGTGTTTCGGTGGTAGAAGACTGAGCAATTAATAATTCCCCAGGCGGTGACTTTCTGGAAGCCCCTGCCTGCCATTAATTTGCATAAAGATTCATATGCATACTAAAAACAGTTATGAAAGTGCTGCTGAGGAATCTGTAGCTCCAGGTTGTGTTACATAGCTTTGCTGGTCAGGTCATGCAAGAAGATTGCATAATGGGCCCTATATTATTAAAATGTGTAGACATTTACTCTTTTTGGGTGGAATATAAACACCCCCTGTATGGCTGCAAAAATCTGCATTTTCTGCTGACTTGGATATGTACAAATATCGCTGCGCCCTCAGCAAGCCCCAGCTCCTTCTTCAGCCTGGGCTGGGTTTGCCACGGAGCACACGATAGGAGGGGGCACCTCTAGGCAAAAAGCCTCCGTGTCGCAGGAGGTCCAGCTCAGAGGTGCTTAAAGGCTGCAAGGTCTGTATATCCCCTTGCTATGCCTTCGAGGGTTAGGCCGGTAAACGGAGGATGAGGAAGACGCAAGCAGCTCCTCTTGGTTGAGAATATTTTATTTCTCTCTGGGGGCAATGTGCCCCCCAGAGGATCCTAAGCTTAAGGAAGCAACCAAGGAAAGCCAAAACTACTTCCTGGGAACAGGCTCTTATAGGGGGATTTAGCCAATGNCGGAGGATGAGGAAGACGCAAGCAGCTCCTCTTGGTTGAGAATATTTTATTTCTCTCTGGGGGCAACGTGCCCCCCAGAGGATCCTAAGCTTAAGGAAGCAACCAAGGAAAGCCTGGGAACAGACTCTTATAGGGGGGTTTAGCCAATGAGAAAGGAGGGCACAAACTATTTGGAGAAGGACAAAGGGGTTAACAGAATATTCCGACTTCAGGGGGTAACAGAACTATATAATGCAGAAATGCATAATATAGAAATACATATTAATTGCACACTACAATATACAAACATATATATTGAACAGCTAGCCAGTTACAAACACTAAGTGAATTTAGGAATCTTATCTTTGGGAAAGTTTTACTGCACTTCTATTCTTGATTTAGGTCTCAGCAGCAGAAGCAAAAATTTTTATTGTTAGTTGAAGTACTGTAACAGCTACAAGATTCCAAGGTCAAACTGGCAGCTAGTGTCTCAAATGGATGCAGAATGCACGGTAATTGTAATGAACTTTTAACATTCTAAGTTAGAGCCTGTTTTGCTTGTGTGAAGTAGTTAATAAACAGTTGCTTGTAATCCTTATCACAAAAGTCGGGGGTTTTTTTTCCCTTCTCTGAGAAATTTTAGATCTATGTGTGGGCTCTCGGCTTTTAGCCAGAGTCAAACCATGACAGGTTTACTTGCAATGAGTTTCTTTGTAATTCAGCTGGTGTATAAAGATGTCTTATTTCAGTGCAAATTTAGTGAAATGGTTAAAAGGGCTAATGGTTAATAGCCCTTTTATTCCCAGTGCTGTGCCCAGAGCAATACAAACCTTAACCTTTCTGGTATTCAGCAAATTTAATATCACAAACATTTCACTATGAGGGCACAGTCTTCATACATGTAAAAGCTGATGATGTTGTACCTTAGTTTGTCCTGGTTTAGAACAGAAATGAAAGGTTGTCTTCTCAGATAAATACATAACATTGTGATCACACTTGCCACTGTGATATGTATCATTATGCAATGTTATTTATACCGTATGTGGGCTAAAGGACTGGAATGTCTTGAGCTTATGGCCCCATCAGATATTGGAGAGATTTAATATGTTCTTCTCCAAATTGCTTTTCTAGCCAGTTGGTTGAATCCTTATGTTCTTCCTCGTGCAGTCATTACCATTCTTGAAAATGAGTGTCCCAAAAGCTTGATAAAAATGAGAACTGGGGTTTGTTCTCTCAAGTTAAACTGCAGCCTTTCTGAAAATTGGTATTTTTATGCCACAAAGGGTAAGATACCTTATAATTTCGCCATGAAATGTGCCTATGGATTTGTACTGTTGTGTTCTTTATGAGGTATTGCTTGCAAATACATTCCCTTGAGAATCATACAGAAGTTTCTTTGGTTTTTAAGAGTTTTTCACAAATCTTTGTTTGAGCCAGATTGTATATATTTTGTTAAAAGGGAAAACAACCCCAAAAAGTATATTAGCACAGTTCTGTTTTCTGTGGTGTACCTATATTTAGCTCTTGCAAAGGCAGTCAGATGTAGCCATTATTTCCCAGAAAATTCAGGGAAACTTATTTTCCACCCAAACACTCTAATGAACTAAAGGCTTGTCCCGTTACCTGGCTGAGGTTCTTTTCACTGTGCTTTTAAATTTGTGGTGAAATCAGACATCTTGCATATTGACTGAACTATAAAGAGCCTGCTGCAAGTAAAACAGTAGTTTACCTTTTTTCGACTACCATTACCATTGGCAAGTACCTGCCAATAGGAATTATAGCATTAACTAATTAGCAGTCACCACCAAGGCATAAATCACTGCTATAGTCCTCAGTCATTGTTTTTTTCTGGATATAGGGATTTGATTGTGAGGTTTTGAGGCACATGATCAAGGTCTTACTGACTTCTTAAGTATGGTAAAAACTCATGGTCCCATAGAAACTGTAAAAAAATCATGTTTAGATTCCAGTTGTTCTGGTCATCAGTCTAGCTACTGACTAAACACTGCAGGAAATTCTAGTTGTTGGTGCTATTTTAATATTAATTTTCGAGTTATCTATACTGCATTACCAAAAAAAAAAAAAATCTGAGACCACCTGTTTTGTTTTTCCACTGGATCAAGTTTTAAATAATATTTTTGCAAGCATCTAAGTACAGTACAGCATTCAGCCTGGATGGAGAACATCCACATATCAAAGGGTACTACCCAGCACCATCAGTATGCCATCTAGACATTAATTTCCCACATAAAGGGTTTACTAGCACTTTGCATTTAAGTTGTATAACTTGTGACCAGCTGCTTCTGTGTGTGATGTGTAACTGATGGGAACATATGGCTTTAATTAAGTAGCCTATTCTAGCTGATTTTTAGGCATCTATCCACATGGCATATAATATTTGTTGAATCCAAATCAAGTTTCACAGCTGTCTCTCGAGATAAACTGATTGACTGACATGAGCTGCTTCTAAACTGTTAGGTTAGTTCCCATAACCTCAGGAGATTCACACAATGGGAAAAAGAAAAAAGACTCAGCCATACGCATGAAAGACTGTATGACTAAGTCGGATATATAGATATATGTATGTATATATGTTTAACATTTTAGGCTGACCTTAATGGATTTCTGTAGCTACTGATGCTGGCACACAGCAACGTAGAGCCCAAATGATCAAGAAATCTCCATGTTTTTCTGATTTGGCCGTATCAGATACAGAGGTTTGACACCAACCTGAACTATCACAGTAAGGACATGCGTAGTAATTGTGAAGTGGAAAAGGATAATTATCAAAGTACAGAACTGGTTCTCACTGGTTCAGTGTAGAATTGGCTGGTATTACCTACTAGGAAAAACAGTAAAAAAGCCACCAAATAAAATTCAACTCTTCTTGTGTTAAATAAGAGTTTGTTTATTTATTAATTGCACTGAACAGCAGCTGAGTGAATCCGAATGTGTTTAACTCTGATCGTGGGATGTACTTGCTGATGTAGATGGAAGAATATAAAAATCAAGGTTATGAAATATGAAGAAATATTATTAAATCTTATGAAAGTGCAAGTGTATTTTCAATTGTCTTTTGGTGATCCATGCTGAAAGAGAAGACAGATAATCACAGCTGATCTCACATAGTGCACTGCCCATAAGTTTTACTAAAGGTTTCATCTGTAAAATTAGAAGTTTTGTATTTCATTGACAGGGTTGGGGAACACCTTATGTATCTGAGCTACATATCTAGGGTTTTTTCAAAAGGCTGTGTTTTATTACACAAGATGTAGAAAGGGAAACATGGGCTAAAAAGGATTATGAAAATAGTTTTAGAGGCCATGAAATTCTTCTTGGGTAAATTAGGCACTTGGAAAACTGATTGAATCATATAATCAATTCTGACTTACTGATTTTCTATAGTATAATGGTGATGGCAAGAGCCCAAGGCTGACAAGTGCTGTCAGGGAAGGGTGAGAGCACTCTAAATGCCGAGTTTGGAACTCTGTAATTAATAAGCTGTCTCTGGTCTCTATGAAGATAAACTAAAGATTGTGAATTTGAGATGTATAAGTAGTGATAACTTTTTACAGTCCATGACTTACACACCTGTTGTAGACCTGTGTTCTGTGACTTGTAACACTCTTGAAAATATTGTGGTGAGCTGGAATGTTATTTAAGCCAGAAGAAATAGGCTTAGTCAAAGGATGAAGTAGAATATAACTTTCTTGACACATCTACATTGAATAGCAATATAAGCCAGACTGAGAGGAAAATGGATGTGTGACCCTTAAAAGAAAAATGAAGGTAAATGTAACCAGTAATCCCCTCAAGGCTTACTCATTTGTGGGGTTTAGACATGGAATAGTTTCCTTAGCCAGACAAAATGGTATAGCAGTTGGGAACAGTCTTTATTACTGAAATAGTCTTTAAATGTATTTTATTGTTATATTCAACTCTTGTAGTGACTTCTGAATTTTAAAATCAACAATGTGCCCCTTTTTTGCTAGAGTACTTTTTTCCCCTATTTAGTCTTATTTAGTATTTAGTGTGAACTGTGATGTAAATAAATAACAAATGCCAGATTTAATCAGAGCTAATAAATTCAGAGGAAATGATGTTTCAGATAAAGGTTTTCATTCCTCCAAGTCAGGGCAGTCATGACAAGAACTGACCTTTTATTCTGTGTTTGTATAGCTCTTCTTTGCACTGGGTATCATGACAAAAATTCTTAAATGCTGTGTTAATACAAATAATAAATAACTGTGTCTTGGTACAGGGCAATAATAATGTATTGTATAACTGTGTCAAAACCAGTATTTCAGTGGAATGAAGATTTATTTTCATTATGATGAAAGTACTATTTACTTAATGCATAGAGATTTTTGATCATTAATTTCACCAGTATTAAATGTTGTTTATTTAAGAAAAAACCAAACATAGAGAGCAGGGTAGGCTTGCAAATTAATCACTCACACTTCAAACACTTGTTGTAGTCAGAAAGATACAGGAATATTATTAGAAAGTGCTTTTGAGAGATTTCTTAAACTTTACTGGTTTTGTTGTTATGGACTGAAGTAAAATAATTATTCTGAAAATATGTATCTGACAACTTTTATGCATAAAGATGGTTTTCACTACAGTAGCTTCACAATTGCTTCATATTTATTGGAGTAAATATAGGTACTTGTGCTCACAGTGCTTTTATCACTTTGAAAGCTTTTACAATCTGCTGGTTTACAACACAATTAAAAGAATTTTCTCCTTAAAGTTGTTCTTAAAATAAACTAAGCTGCAAAGTGCAGTTCGTTACAATCACAATCTAGTGTAACTAGATTATTACAATCATAATCTAGTGTAACTGAAAAAAGAAACCTAAGTAGAGGAAATTTCTTTGTAAGGATCAGAAAAATTGATCAAGTCATCAATTGGATATGAATATATTTAGTAATCTTAATTTGATTTTCAAGAGCACTTTCTGCCATATCACTTGTGATAGCTTGAAGTAGAAAAGTGAGCAGCTTTTCTCCAGGCAAGGTGAGGAAAGAATTGCAGTAAGTTAATTATTGAAAAGTTGCCACTCTGAATTTGTTACTCAGATACTTTTAGGATGGACTTAATTATAAAAAAAAGCTGATAAAAAATAATTTATATTTGCAGCTAAAAACTTTTCCTCTAATCATTGGCCCTAAAGCTATTTGAATCTGTCACACAGGTGAAGTTACAGAACTGGATGTTTCTTTTTAAGTTCTAGATGGGTTAGCCATCTAATTCTTGATGGCTTAGAGGGCAAATGTGTAATATGCAAAGCTAAAGTTAATTCTATTCTTCTCCCTTGCAGTGTTTTTTCAATGCCATGTAAGATACTTCCTGTATATGTTGTCTCATGTTTCTTCAGTTTGCAATTGCTTGAAATCACTCTATTAATCTAATCAAGAGTTTTCAAAACTTCTTTATTCATTCTATCTCATAGTGCATTAGTTGGCAAAAAAGCAAACTACTAAAATGCCATATATGTAATTGCCCTAAGTTGGATGTTATGAAGTCAGTTTTGCCTGGTCATTTTTTTGTTGTTGTTGTTGTATCTTCATTCTCTAATATATTTTTCAGAAAAGAGACTCCATCAACAAGATTTGTAACATCTGCTGATGTAGGCTTTCATAACCTCTACTGAAGCGGCTTTCAGGAAAATGCATTAATTCTACACTCATTAGCACTGTTGAACTTTGGGAACATTATTCTGTGTGTGGTCTGTCTCTGCAAGTAACAATGGGTTATTTACTTATTTTCAAAAAGTTCTGTAGGAGCCCACTCACACAACTGGAGGGTCAGGTGGGAAGGGAAGGAGTGAAATAAAAACACAGAAGTGCAGTTTTCTTGTAACTGAGGTAAATTTTGAAACCTGTCTACTATGACTCACTGGCTGAATTACTAGAGCAGGAAGTCTAAATTAATGTTTTTCTCTTTGCCTTGCTGGATGAGATTATTTTACAGGTTAATAATCCTTTTTTCAATCTACATGTTTTATTTTACTTGTATTATTTATCCCAGTGCTTTTAAATATATATATTTAAATTGATTAAGAGTCTAAATTGGCAATACTAATCCAGTAGGTTAGAGTGCAAACACATATGCTGAGTGTAGAAAAGCCTTTAGTAGCTTTTAAGATTGATTATTTAAAATAAATAATTATTCTTTGATGTCCAGTAGCCAGAGAGGTTTAACTACACAGCATTTTACTGTGGATATTTCATAAGATTTAGAATTTAATAAATTGAACTTTTAGTCATGTTTAAAAGAGAAGCAAGAGTAATTTGTATGCATTGGCTACTGATTGTAAATTATAAATCTGTGGGATTGAGTTCAAATTTCTAATTGGTGGAAAAAAAATCAGTAATTAACTGGGAGTACAGAAACGATTTTCTATCAAAGCTGTCTTCCACAGAGAATTCTACTAAAGCTGTTCATGATTATAAGGGTTATGATACATGGAAACACTATAATTTGTATATAAATGTCAGCATGTTATAATCTGATTATAAAATGATTTTGGAAATGAAAGTGTTCTGATTGGGTGAAATAGTTGAATGTATAACTATTTGCTTAGAGTCGGGTAACTCTATAAGGTTCCAAAAGAAAAGGATACCTTGAGAAGCAGGGTAGGTGTGAGTTATAGGCAGTAGGAACAAAGCCAGAAAAATAAGATATTTGCATTCTCTGTAGCTGTAGTCTGATGGATGCCTAGAGAAGCATAAACTTCCTGGTGCTGCAGTGTCCAAGTGCCTGCAGTTCTGCAGGTTTTTTTGGACAGCTATACTTATGATCAATAGATTTCCTGGTATTTCAGATGAAATTTGTGTTTAATATCTGTTTACTCATCTGTTCTAAA
>WEIV01031177.1:0-34109 GCA_013390005.1 Calyptomena viridis
GCACTTATTTTTTTGTGTTTTGTTGTTTTTCCTCCACACTAGAAAGACTTGGTTTTAAAGCAGAGACCTTCCAGACCTGTTAAATTTCACACATGCTGACTCACAGAGCACATGTAGCTGTTCAGGAAGCAATTGCTCAGTGTTCTTTCTGTTCACTTAGTGAATTGATTTGGTTCCTGCATCCTGACCATCATTTCACTGCCTGTATTTTCTAACCAACCTTGTGCTGCTCCAGCTTTTTGCTGACTGATGTTCTCTGACCATTAGAAACTCAAAGCCTGTCCTGTAAACCCACTGTGTTGGTGCTGTTTTGGAGCAATTGAGTTTATTACTGACAGTGCTACCAGTGACTTGTCATCTGATGTGATTGGATTTACTGAAATAATGTTGTTATGCCTCTGAAATACCTTTTTAAATACAACAATGTCATATAAACAAAGAAGTTGGCAACCAGTGAACAGCAGTGCACAGTCAGTGCATCAGATAAGTAACAGTGGGGAAAAAAAGGTGGGCAGTCTGAAGAATAGTCTTGTGTTGGTTTTGTCCATCAAATTACGACGAGAAGTTTTACTTAATTGCTGAAACTATGCAAAATAAAGTAACTCCCTGTTATTTGTCCTTCAGCCTTGCAGTGGAGGCCATGTCAGTGCCTGTGTCAGGTGTGACCTGTGGAGAGATTGGCCCTTTCTCTTTGGGGCCTGTGCAGGAGATGGCAAATAAAGTAAGAGATGTGACAGAGAAGGGAGTTGTGTGAGGAGAAGGGTCTAGGAGATTTCAGGGAAGAACATGGAGAAGACATCCAGACAGAACTTAGGAGAAAACTTACTCTTTCTGTTATCCAGGGACCCAGAGGGACTGTGTGCAGTCTGCCCCACACCAGAAAGCTGATGAAACTTACTGGACAAGTAGCAAGACTGAAAGGAGGAACATACCCTGTGAGGCTTTGGGTGTGAGGACATGTTTGATTTCCATGTTGTAGGAATTTATTTTTGTTATTCCTAACCCAGTTAAACTCAGGGATTTTTTCTTCTGTCAAAACTTAGTTTCTAATGTAATAAGATACAGCTTTAGAAATTCAAAAGCTTTTGATATGTAAAGTTTAAAGGAGGAGGGCTAGGCAGAGTTAGCTCTATTAATCTCCACAATCATAAGCCTCACTAGTTTCTTCAGCAACTTCCAGCTGAAACTTCCTCACCTGCCCTGCCACACTGATAGAAATCCTTGTTCACATCATCTGCTCTGGACATCTCTGAATTTAATAATCTTACTGATTTGTTCCCAGCTTGCCTGTTGCTTCTGCAGCCTGTGCCTGTGGTCCAAATCACATCATATTTTTTATTAGATTTGTTTAATTACTGGTTTTGTTTTGCACTGCATTAAATTTTTGTACTTACTCATATTTCTTCACTCAGTGTCTTTTATAAATTCCTTAGGTTTTTTTCTCTCTTCCTTTCACCTATTTGTCTTTGCTGCCTCCAGTTTCCTTTACTTTGACTTAGGATTTTTCTTCATTATATCTTCCAAAATGATGAATTCTCCTCTTCTTTTGTTTTTGCCATTGCCCATTTAAAAAAAAACCAAGGAAAAAAAAAACAACAAAAAAAAAAAAAACAACAAAAACCTCTGTCAAACCAAAATGAGATGGGCAGAGGGGGCAAACTTCCATGTTTCCACTACAGAGAGCAGCTGAAAACACTTTTGTTAGTCAGTTGGGGTGGCTAATTTTCAAAAACACCATTTCTTGGAGATGGAAAGGTGCTAAGTATGTTCTCTAATTTGGTTGAATGTTTTTCTTGCATTTCCATGCTTGGAGGCTCCAGCAAATGTGAGGAAAGTGAGTCCAACAATAATTTCCTCTTTTGGTTCTCTGGAGTTTAAGGCTTTGGTGCTGAAGTGGTGCTTTTGTTCAGGAAATGGAGAGATCTGAAAATAAAATATTTCTCTGTAAGATACAATTGGATATAGAAATTTTAATTTCTGTATGGTTTCAAGTCTGTTTTAGAAGTTCAGTTGCTACAATGTGCCATGAAGTCGCTGTGCAATTTAGTTGTTAAGTGGAACACACTGTGAGCCTGGTTTCTGAAGGCTGAATGCAATTTTTATGATAGAGGTTTTATGTAAGATGGTTGCATTGGGCTTAAAACTGAGGACAGTGGGATTTCTGTTAGTCTACTGATGTTCTGCTTTCCTGTTACACACATCAAAGCCCTGTCATGCAGCAATTACAGCACAGGCACAGGGGGTTTTGTTGGCTTCAGAATTTAAACATGAAAAAGTCTTGAGCAAGGGAATGCCCTTATATGAGAAATGCTGTGTTCCATTGATGTAGATCTGTTTCAGGGATCTGTGCTGAATAAATCCAGGTTGCTGCTGGAGGGTCACATAGCACTGGACTCGTAGCATTGTTTTGTTTAAAGCTATATTTCCTAGAATTACATTTATTGTCACTTTCACTTTTTTCCAAGAAGTTTTACTTTCTTGTTCTCATAGTTGAGAAGAGTAATTAAAAATGTGTTTTAAGTGCCTCCTAAAACAGGACCAAAGAAAAGCAGTCCCTACTGTGAACACTGATATGATCACATCAGCCTTGGGAACACACTCATGGTTCTTTGATGTTTGGGTTGTGCTGCTTAGTTGAGATGGAGCAGAGCCCTGACTGCATTGTAGCCATTCAACTACGTGAGATTTTTAGTATAAAAATGCTGGCAATAACTCAGTAATTCACTAAATTTGCATTTTGTCCTACCGACTTTGTAATAGGAGATTACAACATAATATATATAACACTTCTGTATGGCTGACATGGTGGTTTGTGTTATGGACTGCTCAGGGTGGGTATAACATTCTTGCTTGATGATACCAATTCTCCTTTCGTAATTTCATTTAGTACTTCAAAACCTAGTTTAGCTCAACCCTGTAGGTAACAACTGGTTGTATATTTTTTGCTGCTTCAGTTAGGTTTTTGTTCTTCACAGACATAACTGTAACAGTAAAAGACTTTTATCTGTTTAAAACTGCTCTGTACTATATTTAGCTTATCCTTTGTGTAAGCACATAAGTTCTCTTTAACTGCTACCCAGGTAATGCATCTTCTCAAAGTACTTAAAATGACAAGCTACAGTGGTGTAATAAATCATGTTAGTCAGAATCAGGTTACTTTTGAAAAAGCACTTGTGGAATGCTGTGAAAGTCTCATATAGTTTGTAGAGTCTCTTTTCTGGTTATTAAATATTTTTAATTTTCCATGGTGGACACAAGTACTTTAACTTAGCACGATTATTTTGAAAGTTACATGCAGACATCTCAACATTTTGTTCATTATTTCTTGAGGGTGACAAGTACCATTTCACCCCTGTACTAAACACACTCATGTAGCTCTGGATATCAGCCTACATCTGTGGTTGCTGGTCATGCTGAAGTGGAAGCTTGGAAGCAAATCTTTTGGAGGATTCTGTGTTGGCAGGTTCCATGAGCAGCTCACACACACATGGAACCACACTCTCATTGCATGTTTTGTTGCAGAGCACTGTCCTATATTACCTGCTTTGTAAAAGGCTTTTAAATCTCTGAGAGAGGAAGTTCTCTCTGATGTGTGATGTAAGGGGACCTAAAGTATTTTGCATTTGCATTCTAGATGTTCTGTGAATAGAAAGGTAAAGTTTCTCACTCTTTAGGGCTGTAACACTATGACTCATGTCTTTCTGTCATTGCTTCTAGTTATTATTTGTTATAAATACAACTGCATAGATGTGAATTGCTGCTCGGTGGGATTTAGGGTTCATCTTAACTTGCTGCTTTCTGAAGCCATTGGATTGAAATCCGAGCAAGGGAAGCCCTGGCCTTGTCACCTTTTGTGATAAAATGTCACAGATTTTGGATTCGTGGGTGAGAGCAGTGGATACCTTTTACTGATGTCAGCAGGCTTTTGACACGTGCAAGTTGGGGTGTCACAGCCTGGCTGGCTGGACCACCAGGTGGATGGGTGTGCTCCCCATCCAGACGTGAGCACATGGTTCTTTTTGCTGTTTTGCAGGCAAGAACTGGGACTTGACAGCGGCTTTGAATGACTATGAGCAGCTCCGGCAGGTCCACACGGCCAACCTGCCCCAGGTGTTCAACGAGGGCAAATACTACAAACAGCAGGAGCCAGAGCAGCCTCCCCAGGTGACCAAGGCTGAGCGGCCCTGCCTGCAAAGGCAGGATGACATTGCTCAAGGTGAGAGCTCTTCTCCGGGGTCTCAGGGGACGAGCAGAGTTTTGGCAGATTTTCTGAACTGTGTCACTGTGACGGGGTTCACAGAGCTGCTGCCACAACCTGTTTATCGTGTTTTGTTCGTCATGAGCTTTGCCTCATGAGGTTCTGCAAGTTGTTATTTAATGTGTGATTAAAGTACAAAATACGTTGTCCTCAAGCAGCCCTATGGTACTTAAAAAAGGAATTAATTAGAGGGTGTCACAGACCACTGTTGTATGTAGTCCTCTGTACTTACTGAAACAAACAAAAAGGTTTAAAAATCTGTATTTCACTCTTTGTATTCTTACTCACGGTATGGCCATAGGATGTATGAAATCTGTGAATAACTTTCAGCTTTACAATTCCATTCTTTTACAGTTCTACAGAAATAAGAACTTCCTCCTATTCCCTGATGAATAGAAATTGAAACCTTAAGAAAAATTAGTCAACTACCTCTAGCAGCTAATTTCCAGTACAGGATGATAAGCATTAGAATTTGCTTTTTGTACTTGCAGACCTTTTATGAGTTCTATTTCAGCTCTCTCTCTGACTGTCAGACTGCATTTTTTTCTGTTAATTTATCAAGGAACTTTAGTTTGCACCAAAATAAATCTGCAGGTCTGACAGCTTGTCATGTAGGGAGGTAATAGCACTGGCCTGGTGATGCCTTTCTGTGCAGTCATTAAAAGGAACAGAAGGTCTTCCCCTCTCCTGCATCAGGATTTTAGAAAACACGTATCCATAAAAACTGAGTTTCTCTTGAATTCAGCATTATGATGTTAATACTGTTTTCAGGTAGATTGTTTTGACATTAGAACAGGATGGCATGTTCCCCAGGAAGTGATTGTAGAATGCTGGAGTTTTTGATTGACAAGAAGTCAACTTAAATTAAGAGTTCAAAGCATTACTTGATTATTATCTGTCTGCCAGTAGATTTTTCTTGCAGTGAATCTTTGGACACTTAAGATACATTAATTTTTTTTATAGGATTACTTATCTTTCATATCTCTTTACTTTCACTGCTTATCTACTTTGCTAGAAGGAGAGTCAAGTTCCTATGACTTGCCACAGAGATCTGTAGTAGGAAGTAAGCAGTCTTTTACAGTAGGGAAATAACCCAAAAAAGGGATCAAACAAGAAGTGGAATAAATTCCTAAGTGAAATGAATGTGCATTCACCAGACTTGCTGTTGACTGGCCTTTCATGCAGTGTCCCAGGCTGTAACATCTCTTTGGTTTCTCCACAGAAAAGCGTCTTTCCAGAGGTATTTCCCACGCCAGCTCAGCCATAGTCTCCCTTGCTCGATCCCATGTAGCAAATGACTGCAGCAATGAACAGTTTCCTTTGGAGATGCCCATCTACACATTCCAACTCCCAGACCTTAGTGTGTACAGTGAGGATTTCAGGAGCTTCATTGAACGTGACCTGATCGAGCAGGCAACGATGGTTGCTTTGGAGCAAGCAGGTGGGTAAATATTCCAGCTGTCAGCAGCTGTAAATCCCACGTTTTGGTCGACAGTTCTAATCACACTGCATTTCTGGATCTTGCACATCCTGCATGGAAAATAAATGCCAGAGAGTAGAAGCTAATGCTGTGCTCTTTGCAAAGCATCACACATCCCAACCCTCTGTTTCTTTTAAAACATTATAGAAAAACTGTCAAATTTAGTTAATAAAACAAAGAAATTGAGAGAGGAAGGATAGGAGGATGCTGGGGAAGTCATGCAACAGTGAAAGGTGTGAGTCTGATTGGTACTTGCAGTTCTCATGAGGAAATTACATTGCAATGACTGTCAAAGGAAACATCTTCAAATTCTATTGCAGCTGGAGGAAAGAGTTTTTAAATATGTGTTTTATGTACTAATTATTATTTTTGTAATGAGAAACAACATGGTTTTAAAGTAATACTTCAGTATTGCCATGAGGAAAAAAGTGAAGAAATTTAAAATTAATGTTAATTCAGATTTATTGGCAATTAAAGTTTTAAGTAATTTTTGAAGGATATGGAGAAATGTATTTAAAATTACTATCTGTGCCTTATGAAATGTCAGTTGTATTGATGAGCCATGAAATGAACACATCTGTATAGTGAAATGTTGAACTCTGGTGATATAGAGGAGTTGTAAAATCAGATTTCATGGCTGTTTGTGGGATATTGAATGGACAGTTGGGGTTTTTTGTGTGTGTGGATTGTTGCACTGGCTTGTGTAATGCTGTGGATTGTTCTGAGGGTTCATTCTCAAGCCTTGGTGCCCAGTCACACTGTGTGAGCTCAGACTGATAAACTGCTGCTTGTTGCTGGTTAGGGCATTGAATTGTAGGATTTAGGCAGCACTTTGCTAATCTGGTGTCACTTTGGGTACTTACAGTGTATTGTCAGATGCTCTTTTTTGGCCATGGTAATTAAAAAGCAAGACTTATAGCATCCTATAGTAAATACTTAAAGAAAAAGACCCCAAAACCAACAAAGAACCAAAAAAACTCCACCACAAACAGTGTTCAGAAGGCCTTTTTCTGAGAGAAACAGCAGGATAAAATAAGGTAGGAATGCTACCTGGGAACTGTGAACTATGGAAACTGTCAGTCACCTATCTAGAAAATTTATGTAGTTTCCCTAAAAGCTAGCTAACCCAAGGAGAATGGGAAAAAACAGGATGGCTCTTCCTCCAAACCCTCCAAATTCCACTGGGCTCTCAGAAGATACCTTGCTACAGTACCCTTGTTGACCTACCTGATTCAGTGGAATTACAGCCTTTAGATCTGCTGTAAACTAGAGGATCACAGTGGCTTTCTGACCTTAAAATCAGAGAATATGTGAATTTAGAGCTAATTCATGCAGAGCTGGCTGGCTTTGACTTGAAATAGGGCTGCAGGAGCTACTGAATTTGCTGCCTCTTAGCATTCCTCTCTCAAATATCTCTGAGAATTAATCACTTACTGTTTTGCTCACATTCATTAAGGGTGTAACTTGACTCACACTACAAAAAGTCCCTTCACCCCCCTGAGCCTTTTGCATCCTGGACAGGAGGGTGTTTTGACCATTTGAAGTACTTGTGGTTTTGCTCACAGGTATCCTTGCAGCCTACATAGACTTACTTTACTTGTGAGTATTTAATTCAAATAGTCTGGAACTTCTGGGAAACACTGGTGCAGTTCAAGTAAGTTAAATAAATCAAACAGTTTGCTTAAGAAGATCATGTAAGGCTTCATATAAACTGGCCTTTTTTCCTTGTTTTAGATGTAAAGATACTCGGTTTCTTTTTATTTCCTGCCTATTTTACACATATTGTCCAAAACAGAGAGTGAATTAATAGGAAAGTCATTTAGCATTAGACATTGTCTCCTACCAGCAGTTTCATTGTGGTTTGATCAATGACATTAAAAAAATTAAGAGATAAAGGGCATTCCCTACAAAGGGCCTAAAATCTATTTCAAACCAAACCAAACTTGAAGGACAAGTGGCTTCTGTAGCTGAGGCTGGAGGGGTTAAATTTGTTGAAGGAAGAAAGGTGTGTGGTCAGGTATAATGTCATTAATTTCGAGAGGGGAAAAAAGAAATTCATGAATGGGCAAAAGGAGGAGGAGATTTGTTAGGAAGTAACAGCTTACTACTCCCAAAGCATGGACTGGGAGAGCAGAATTACCTCTAACACACTGTCACACGTGGTGTCTGAAGTGGCCATATGAGCTGGATTGCTGTAAAAGCCTCTAAGGTTTTTATGTTCTTTCTTTTATATGCTTAAGCCCTTTCTACCATTACATCTCTATATGAAAGGCAGTTCAGGTTACATGCTCTCTGTATAGAAACTCAGGGCAAATTCCTGATTTACTGTGAAATGCTGCGTGAGGTTATAAAGGAAAGGCCCAGATAAAGGCAGAGTGATTTACTCAGTCTCCACTGCTGCAGTGTATCCTCTACTCCTTATGTGATTTCTTTCCAAATACTCCTCTTAGAGGGTAGAATTCACCACATTCATAAAAGCAGTTTGAGGGTTTATCCATCTTAGAAACTCAGCTGTTGATTTTTGCCAGAACTGGAACGAGGTCACCTTATAAGTAATGGGCAGACTGATCTCTGTGCTCTTGCAGTAATCAGTGTGGTTCATAACAGAGGGTAGCTCAAGGTACTGATAATATTAAATGAATTCTGTAATTCTAAATATTTTCCTGCAAGTAGGTTGATTTTCAGTATAGTCACGTGCTCCCCTGTGTGTTGTTAATGTGTGGGTTGACACAAAGATATTATGAAAACTTCTGCTGTACTCATGAGTTTAAAAAACAGGCAGAAGAATGACTGATCTAACACAGTGTTTTTAATTAAAAGAAAAAGCAATTCTACTGCAGTACTGAAATAAAATTCAGTACAAAAAATAAAAGTACACTGTATGAGTGTCCAACAATTGCCTGCCTTTACTTTTCTTTCTGTGCTCATGTTTGTGTTTTCTGAGAAACATTTTATATAGCTACAGGCAAAGTAAACAGTAATGTGCTGTTAAGCCTGGGTTCCATGTCCCCAAAAACAATCCTCTATAAAAAATTACAGAGATGTCTCAGTGGTTTCAAACCTAAAAATCAAGCTGTATTAAAGAAAAATGTGTGTCTTCTAAGGTTGCAGAAACGTTTTCTTATCCCAGAATTTTTAACAGATTTTCACACAGTATATGCAAGGTGCTGAGATAGCAACCATTGTAATTACAGGAGAACTGTATTAATTTCCTGTTTTCCCAAGCTTTGAAATGCATGCTTGTATAATTCAGCTCTGAAGCAACAAATACTGGATCAGGGAGTAGAATGAAGTTCAGTAATGTCATAAAAACAGTCTGTCTCAGGTTATGAACTCAACTGATGAAGAAAACCCTTCCTAATGGATCTGCAGTTCCCTGCAGATAACTGAGCTCTGTTACCTGCAGCTACTCAGGCCTTGTCATCATCTGTTTCTGGGCCATCTCAGTTTATGATGGTTGATTTGCATTCCAGTCAGTAGCTCCTGTGACAGAGTCCATGTTGTTTATGCATCAGGCTTAAAGGGAAGCATTAATTTGATTGCTCAGTTTTATTTATTTCGACATGCACAGCTCAACATTCCATTTCAAGGACATCAGTAGATGTGAGTAGCCTTGCAGATGCTACTGCAAAGCTGATTTCATCATCTAGACTAAAAGAGAGAGCTCCTGCAAGGAGGTCCTTTCTTTGAAGTACAGAAAATGTATTGGTAAATGCTTTATTTATTCCCTTATTTTAAAATGTAAGCAGACACTGAATGAGCTTTATAAGCCCACGTAGAAAAGATGTTCTTGTAATTTTCTTCATGTCAATACTTGAAAGTACATATTTATTGTGTAGAAGACCTAAAAATAAACAGAGCTGGTCATGTGAGAAACACATGAAGTGTAGGAGTGGCCCTGCTGACATCAGGATCTGAGCTTCCTGCACCTCCTGCTGTCTGACTGCTCTGAGGGGGCTGGGAAATGCCTGACTCAGCTGGGCAGTCCTGGGCACCCCCAGCAGTTATTGTTGGGTTCCACAGGGGAGTTGGGGAGTGTTTGGGTGAACTGCTGCTTTTGAAAATTTTATGGGGTGTCCAGAATTAGACTTGCTTTGGAATCTGAAAATGTTATTTTGTGACTTGCTCCACTTGGGGGATGGATGAGAGGTGGATTTCTGGAAGTTCATTTCTGGAGAAATGAAAGACTGGTTTTAGTCTAGTTTCTTAAGGAAACTGAGCTTGTGTAAGCAAGCTGTCTCAAGATTGTACCACTGTTTAATTTTTTTGTATTAATTTAACTTCCTCACTATCCAACATATTTCTGAATAAGCTTTTACCAGTCTCAAGAAAACAATCAGCTAGCTTGGTTTTAGTATTTCCATAGAAGAAAAGCTTGCAGCATGGATGTTGTTTACTAAATGCTACAGATTCCACAGGGGAAAGCCTTCCAGAATGCACAAAGCCATCAGAAGTCTCAGGTTTAGCCACAGGTACAAGCACAGGAAGGCAGCACTGGAGCCCTGCTGGGCACAGAGGGAGGTGTTTTCCTCGGTGCAGCGTCTGCTCTGTCAGTGGTATACAGAGTTGGCCTAAGGCTGGTTTGCTTGGCTGTGTCAAAGAGGGCTGTTAATAGCACAGTGAATTGTGTTAAAACACAATCACACTCAGTCTGAGGTGAAATTGTACGAGCTGTGACATGACACTTCACACTTCTTCCCATCTTTAACCATCCTTGGTTTTCTCTTAATGCACATTCCATTTTTTCTGTAAGAATTCTGGCTTATTTTTGTTATGATAAAAATAACAAATGCACAGTGGCCTTGCTGGCCAGAAACTGGCTGTTTGCCTTGGAGGCAGTGGTTTGCAGTGAAACTTCAACCAAACTCAGTCACACAGCACTTGAGAGGAGTCTTGTCATTTGTAGCTTTCTCCTTTTCAAGAGTTAGATTAAGCTGCTCTTTGCCAAGTCCTTGTAACTTTTTTGTGGTTAATTCTATGAGGAGACTCTCAAGTCTGTAAAGCCATTTAATTTATTAGTAGCTTAAACCAGAAAAAAAAAAATACAGACTGGACAAAGTGAAGAGGGAGCAAAGAGTTTATGCAGAGTTTCTATAGAGGTTCTTTAAATATGCTGTAGCCTCATGTTAGGTTTGAATTTGGTTGTACATGTACCACCAACCTTGTGCATACTTAGGCAAGGAATACTTTAAAATGGACCTTAGTAGACTGGAGGATGGTGCTGTATATCTTCTCTATGGGATAGTCATAAACTAGAATAATTTCTGTGATGTATTTTTAGCTTGTTTAAACTGTTAGTGGAGTTTTGTATAGAAGGCATTGCTCTCTTACCTTCTGTTTAAGATTGCTCTCTTACCTTCTGTGGTACAGAAAGGCTTCAGGGACAGATAGTAAAAGCCAGGCCTGGCCCCTGTAAATACCTGAAATGTGTTCTCTCTTCTCTCCTGCCTCTTTTTGATTTAGAACCATCTAGAATCCTTTGGCAATTTGTGCCCATAAATCCCGCAGCAAGAAATAATACACCTGTGGTGTGTAATACAATACAGAGGATTATGAAAATAACACTTAAACCTTTGTAGTGTCTATTAATAAAAGTCCAGCATTAACTTCCTCTGAGATTCAGCTTACCTTCTTTGCACAGAATACAAAATAAATAGCTGCTATCAGTGTGATGGATTCTCCTTGGACCCTGCAAAGTGGGGAGCAGGGGGAGCCAGTAGATGCTTTATGTTATGTGAGGTTGGATACACCCTGTGTGTGCATGGTGAGGATAATGTCAGAATACAGTTGTCAGTCCTCAGCTTTGGAGGATACCAGACTGTGTTAACATTTCTTTTGAGTTTGCACCTGAAGTCTTAAGTATCTTGCAAAGACAAGCCAGCATTGTGTGCTTGTGTCTGCCCCTCTGATTGTATGTTGCCAGATCAGACCTGGGTAGGACTTTTAATCTTGATCTAAAATTGAGATCCTGGTTTTGGCTGGGATTGAGTTAATTTTCTTCCTAGTAACTGGTACAGCACTGGTTTGTTTTCAGCATGAGAATAATGTTGAGAACATGCTGATGTTTCAGTTGTTCCTGAGCAGAGCTGACACTAAGTCAAGGACTATCAGCTTCTCACACCACCCCACCAGGGAGGAGAACAAGGGGCACAAGGAGCTGGGAGGGGACACAGCCAGGACAGGTGACCCTGACTCACCCAAGGGATATTGCAGAGCATATGGCATCATGTTGAGTGTATAAACCAGGGGGAAGGCTGGCCAGGGGCTGCTTCTTGGGAGCTGGCCCAGCATTGCTCACTTGGTGGTGAGCAATTGGTTTCCATTTGCATCACTTGATTTTGAGGGCTTTATTTCTCTCTCCTATTATTATTTTCTTTTTCCTTGCCATTTTAGAGTATTATTGTTGTTGTTGTTGTTATGATTTTCTTTTTAATTTTTATTTCAATTATTCAACTGTTCCTATCTCAACCCATGAGTTTTGTTACTTTTACCCTTCCAGTTCTGTCCCCTGTCCCATCTGAACACAGAGTGAGTGAGCAGCTGTGTGGTGCTTAGTTGTCAGCTGGGGCTAAACCATGACACCTGGATAGGACTTTTAATCCTGATCTAAAATTAAGATCAAATTTTAATGTACTAGAAGATGGCTGTATTAAATCTCAGAGTATTTTTGCTGTAAAATAACAGATCAGTTTCTTTAAATTGTGTTTTTTGAGATTCAGTTGATTTTGTGAGAAAGGAAAAGGCAAGATCAAGTAGGAGACCAAGAGAGGGAGGGAGAATGAGAAATGAGTCTAGTTTTTCCATAAATGTTGCATTATGAAAGCAGACAAAAATAAGCCTGAGGAAGAACTGTTTTCACTTTTCATTTAAGCTCCACTTTTTTGTTGTTTCCCTAAAGGGATCCACTATAACCACTAGATTTGAAAAATGAAAATGCACCTTTTTTTTTGTTATAATCCAATAATAAACCTATTTCTGCTAATTTTTTTTTTTTCAGTCAGCCATAAGCTTTGTGATGTTAACCAAGCCCACAAAGAGTTTTTGCATAATTTGCTTGATGGAAGATCACTTTTATAGAAACCTCCTTGTTACTCAAAAGATTAATAAACACCAGACTTAGGCATTTATTACCAATAACTCCCAGTTAATCTGCAGAGCAATGACACTCATTATTTCCTTAAGTCCTGCCCAAGGTCTGTCTGGTTTTAGGTCTTCTAACTGTGCTTTATGCAGCACCTTGGTATAACTTACTACTGAACATGATTCCACCAAAACATTCTGCAAAAAACAGGTGGCAAGTTGTTATTTCACAGGTGCAGGAACTGCTAAAAATGGTAACTTCTATCCAAAGGCTGTCTAATAGTGCTTTAAATTAAGCTTCTTTAATGCATATTTAATTNCACTGGTTTGTTTTCAGCATGAGAATAATGTTGAGAACATGCTGATGTTTCAGTTGTTCCTGAGCAGAGCTGACACTAAGTCAAGGACTATCAGCTTCTCACACCACCCCACCAGGGAGGAGAACAAGGGGCACAAGGAGCTGGGAGGGGACACAGCCAGGACAGGTGACCCTGACTCACCCAAGGGATATTCCAAAGCATATGGTGTCATGTTGAGTGTATAAACCAGGGGGAAGGCTGGCCAGGGGCTGCTTCTTGGGAGCTGGCCCAGCATTGCTCACTTGGTGGTGAGCAATTGGTTTCCATTTGCATCACTTGATTTTGGGGGCTTTATTTCTCTCTCCTATTATTATTTTCTTTTTCCTTGCCATTTTAGAGTATTATTATTGCTGTTGTTATGATTTTCTTTTTAATTTTTTATTTCAATTATTCAACTGTTCTTATCTCAACCCATGAGTTTTGTTACTTTTACCCTTCCAGTTCTGTCCCCTGTCCCATCTGAACACAGAGTGAGTGAGCAGCTGTGTGGTGCTTAGTTGTCAGCTGGGGCTAAACCATGACACCTGGATAGGACTTTTAATCCTGATCTAAAATTAAGGTCAAATTTTAATGTATTAGAAGATGGTTGTATTAAATCTCAGAGTATTTTTGCTGTAAAATAACAGATCAGTTTCTTTAAATTGTGTTTTTTGAGATTCAGTTGATTTTGTGAGAAAGGAAAAGGCAAGATCAAGTAGGAGACCAAGAGAGGGAGGGAGAATGAGAAATGAGTCTAGTTTTTCCATAAATGTTGCATTATGAAAGCAGACAAAAATAAGCCTGAGGAAGAACTGTTTTCACTTTTCATTTAAGCTCCACTTTTTTGTTGTTTCCCTAAAGGGATCCATTATAACCACTAGGTTTGAAAAATGAAAATGCACCTTTTTTTTGTTATAATCCAATAATAAACCTATTTCTGCTAATTTTTTTAGTCAGCCATAAGCTTTGTGACGTTAACCAAGCCCACAAAGAGTTTTTGCATAATTTGCTTGATGGAAGATCACTTTTATAGAAACCTCCTTGTTACTCAAAAGATTAATAAACACCAGACTTAGGCATTTATTACCAATAACTCCCAGTTAATCTGCAGAGCAATGACACTCATTATTTCCTTAAGTCCTGCCCAAGGTCTGTCTGGTTTTAGGTCTTCTAACTGTGCTTTATGCAGCACCTTGGTATAACTTACTACTGAACATGATTCCACCAAAACATTCTGCAAAAAACAGGTGGCAAGTTGTTATTTCACAGGTGCAGGAACTGCTAAAAATGGTAACTTCTATCCAAAGGCTGTCTAATAGTGCTTTAAATTAAGCTTCTTTAATGCATATTTAATTTAGAACTCACTAAGCCTAGTCTGAGGTGTTGTGCATTTACAAAGTAGCTGCTAAAATCATATGAGGATTGCCAAATGTCCTTAGTTGTTGATCTGCTATTCATCTTTACATTGTGTACTCTCAACCCATTCTGGCTAATTGCAATGTAATTACATAGTTCTTAGAACCCAGAACAAGTACTTGGGATATATCTTAAATATCATCACAGTGTTTTTTCCATAATGTGTATTACCTGTCATTACAAATAAATGTCAGTATAAATTTGTAATGAAAACTTATTAATGAATAGAAGTTTATTTGTTGTTCGAACTTCATTCTGTTTTGGGTATTTAACCTTAAGTGCAAGACTGACTGTACAAATATATAGATTCTATTTCCTGTCGGCTTGTAAGTCAAGGAATTGGAGGAGAAAAAAGTCTGCAAAGGAAGACAAATGAAGAAGTGGAGTCACCACAGGGTGCCTATTGCATTATTCATTCAGTTATTCACTGTGCATTACCCACAGACCTGCCAAAAGTCTTGGGAAATGTACCAGCTCTACTCATCATTGTTAATCATCTGCTCCTCCTTATCCCCAGAGATGTTTTACAATTAGTCCCATTTGCTTTCTTTATATTAGAAATGTTCACAACCATTTCACCAAGACTTAACACTCCAGTATGTCACCACGTGGCAGCCTGTGTGCCAGGAGTTATGGGCTTCCAGAGTTGGCTTGGGCACTGAGAGGCTTCTTGGCTTTATTTGCTTCATCTTGGTACATTAAATACCTGTCCTCTTGTCAGTCCTTTTCATAGTCCATCTCTGTTATAATCTGTAAAACATGCCTCACGTAGCAGTGATGGGTAAGTGGTTCTCTGAATACACTTAAAGAGAAAAACCACAAGCTATACTTCACCTTGGGCTATGAGTTGGTCTCATTTTAATTCTCTGGTAGTGTGGCTGTTGTTTGAGCAGGTCTCATAATGATTTACATTATGGTACAGCTGTTGAAACAATACTACTTAATAAACTTACAGTAACATGATAATATGTAATACGATGATACAGTAATAAGATACATAATCTTGACAACCACATATATTTTTGTCTTTTAGCAAAAAAAACAACTTTATTACTGTAATGTAATCGGTCACCTGTCTGTGGAAGGCCAATGTTGATTATGTTTGGGAACTGATAGCAAGATTCATAATGGTATTTAGGCAATAAACTCCTTGGAAATCTATCCCTGGGTACAGCATATGAGAATGGAAGATGCAAATCCATTAAAGGTGCTCCCTTCTTTTCCAAATACATTGAGAGAGTAGTTTTTCTGCCTCTTGTTTCTAATCTTTTCAGTTTTCACTTCTGACATTATATTTTAGTTTATTGGCAGAAAGGATGCTCCTGATGAACCCTCCTCCTCCCTGTTCCCTGTACTCAGCACGTGTCCTGGTCCAGCATCCTGTGCACCATTTAAAAGGTGCTTTCTTTTCAGGACGACTCAACTGGTGGTCCACGGTGTGCACCAGCTGCAAGCGCCTCCTGCCCCTGGCTACCACGGGGGATGGGAACTGCCTCCTGCATGCTGCATCTTTGGGTAAGGGAGAGTCTGTGCACGAAACCTTCTGCCAAAAAGATTTACCGTCTTCTCTACCCCAGCAAAAGCTCAGAAGCAGGAGGTACAAAGACGTGTTAAAAGTCTGGTTCTAGAGCAACGTATTCTTTAGATCTCGTTTCCCTCAAGCATGACTAAAGCAGAGGAAATCAAAGTTTTATCAGGTTATAAAAGAAGGATAACTAAAATAGCATCACAAACCGTGTATCATAAACACCAGTGATTTGCATTTTCCTTATATTTTTCCTGTTCCCAGCCTAATAGCTCTGGCACAGGGAAATTCCAGGTGCTTCTGCTGGATTGTCCTCAAGGTGCACAAGGAATTGCATTCATTCTCCTCATTTTGTTAAACACTCCTCGCACGGTCTTCAAGAATGCAATATCAAGCTATTATCTCTGTTAGTTCCTTGTAGAGTTTAGGTATATAGCAAACAGCATTTGAGGTGAATTAAAATAATTTTTAATTGATTAATTAATTGCTAATGCAAGATGTTTGAAGCCTTTTTACAAATCAGTAGAAACCTGTGAAGCAGAAAGTCTTTGATATGCTTTCTAAATCCTAACCTATTATGAGGAAACTTATTTTCTTGTTGTGGTTCCTAAAATCTTCCACCAGCAAAACTCAAAAAAATGACTTTTTAAAAACACCGGAATTTTAAATATTTTGAAGAGACTCTTCTTGTTGAAAGAAGTAGTAAGAAAAGAGTTTTTTCTTTTTTCCAAGGATCCTTTTATCTTTGTCATCTTCATCTTTCATGCAGAGAAATTGTGTTATTTACAGCAAAAGTTTGGAGTATTTTGACTTGAAAGCAGCAGCTGACAATATGGTAACTGAAACATGGCTGTCTATGGGCACGTGTGGGGAGAGCTCTGCTCTGTTTTGGTGCAGGTTACTATTTCCAACTACATAAAGATGTTTTATCATCCCAAGCTGAATTTGAAGGCCTGTGGCTGGTTGTATTTTTAGACTTTCTATCATGTTGAACGCCTGTCTCATTTGGGTGTTGAAGCCAAAGGCAATTACCATTGTGCTGTGCAAGAGCTGGAGGCCTTTGGGTGTTGGGATCCTCTGTGACTCACACAAGTGCCTGCAGTGCTCATTAACATTCCTGGGCTTGCAAGTCCTGTTGGCAACTGCAGCCAAAACCAACCTGTGCATTGAATATTCCATGGCTTGCAGCAAAGTGGAAGTTGACTGCAAGCAAACACTGAAACAATTCAAATCCTTAGTCATTCCTTAATCAAAGTTTAAAATCTGTTGGAATTCCCTCTTGCTGTTCATTAGCATATTTATATTGACTGTTTCTTCAGGAAACCTTAAAAATGGTGAGTTATTTGCCGAGGAGAACCTTAAATTATGGATTAGCTGTTTCTATTTCACTGTAACTTCTTTAAAACAGAATGTCATCCTGTGCTGCTTTAGGGATGTGGGGATTTCATGACCGGGACCTGGTTTTACGTAAAGCACTCTACACCATGATGAGAAGTGGAGCTGAAAGGGAAGCACTGAAGAGAAGATGGAGATGGCAGCAGACCCAGCAGAATAAGGAGGTGTGTATAGCCTGAAGACAGTCTTGTTGATATCATTTAGGGTCAAAAGCATTCTTTTGAAGTTTGGTGTGAAAGTTTTAATTGCTATCAAATTCCTTGTGCTTCCATTTTACATGGAGAGAGAAACATTTGTATTTAAAATTTTCATATCAGAATGTAGCATATGTGTGTATCTTTTTGGGCATAACTGTGCAGAGTTTTGTCCCTAAAAGGGTCTAAGATGAGTTTGGAACCTGTAGAAAGTTTTGAGCTGCAAAGTTAAATGCATAATTTACCTATCACAAGCATTATAAAATGAGTGGATGAAATCCACAAGAGAGAAAGAACCCCATTTAGGAAAGATTTCCCAGATCTGGTTTGACTTAAAAGCTGTACTTCAGCATGTTGATGTTTTCTGCAGATGTCTGTGCCTAAACAATGGCTAGAAAAGCCAATTTCAGGAGTAATCTCAAATGCAAACAAGTGAATATGCTTAAATGTTTTTGACTGACTTGTAATCTGATTTTTTTGGCAGCAGTCAGTGAGAATACAGCTTTGCTGTAACTGACTCAGCCATTCCAGGCTACCTGGAAGCACAGGGGACAGAAGCACTTACATATACCCTTCCTGCTCTTGGACAGAGGGACAAAGCATCACCTGCCTGCCCACGAGGGCAATCTTAGTGGTTCCAGATATTAGGAGGAAAGCAAACCTCCAGAAATGGGCAGTTAAGCATGCTACCCATGGTTGCAAGGAGTTCCTGTGGGTAGGAATAACTGGCTCCCAGTAGTGGAGCACTGTGTTAGCAGCAGCAGACCCACATCTAGAAATATAACCCACTATGCAGTTAGTGGTGTAGATCTTTTTTTTAGTAAGTTCATATTCTATCACCTGAAATGTTGAACCGTTAATGTCCAAGATATTGAACCGTATCATGTGTGAAACTCAAAATAAGTCAGTCCTAAATACTGCTGCACAACTCTGCACAGTGGTAAAGGCCATTCCATTCTCTCCACAGTCAGGTTTGGTGTACACAGAAGAGGAGTGGGAACGGGAGTGGAATGAGCTGCTGAAACTGGCCTCGAGTGAGCCTCGAACACACTTCAGCAAAAACGGGGGCACTGGTGGTGGGTAAGTTTAGAGGGCAACAAAATCTTCCAGCTTTTGTTCGTGGTAGGAAAACAATGCAGTACAACTGAATGAGGGTGTTTATTGCACCATCAAACTGCCTTTTCAACTGTTGTGCTTTTTCAGCATGGCAGACTGTAATTATCTAAATATCTCATTAAAATATTTAGCATTTTGATTAAGTTTTCTTGTGCAGTAACTTGAGGTTACTTTGTGTCCAGAAGAGTGGGTTTGATAAATCCTAATCTATTTCTTTGTGGAACGAGCATTGTTGGCAGTATCATTTACCTTCAGGGAGATGAAGTGCCTCCTCTCACTGAAGATATGTAGCTTATTTTTTGGTTTGTTTGAGGAACACTCAGCAGGAAGGTGGCCATTGCTTAGATATTTTCACTGGAACATGGAATGACAGAATAACGTCTCATCTTCTAATAGTATCCTACAAGAAAGTAGTTAGTGCTGGATATCACCTTTTTTCTACTTTAGGACAGCTTTAGTGCCATCCTCATATTCATACATTTCAGTCTTTTTTTGCTTTGCAGTTCAAACACAAAACTTTCAATGATACCTTTTTTGAGGGCAAGTCACCAAGTAACTCTTGGCATTTTCTACTTTAAAGTGCTGTAAACTCTAAACATACAGGCGGGGAAAAAAGCAGTATTTTTGGTATTAGAGCTAAAGATTAAATATTTGGATGCAGTATCTTTTTAAACAGAAAGTAGAGTATTGAGTTATAGTTTGTAGTCTCATGAAGCCCTTCTGAAAAATCAGTATTTGCTTCAGTCTTCGAACAATTATAAAAATCTTCAGTTAAAAATTGTGATAATGTTCCTATTGCACCAATAGGAACAGATGCACTTTCTTTGGCTGTTCAAGCTTCTGTTAAACCCATGTAACATCCACATATGCCCTCAAATGCAAGAGGTATTTAAGGATTGTTTATTTCAAATTAAATTGGTTCCCTGTCATCCTAGTAAAGTTTGCTGTTGCTGGAAGGTTCTGCATAGGGATGTCTGTGTTTCAGACTCTTCCCTTACCCAGTTTGTCCACATGGATTCCACGAGCAGCTGCTGCAGCTGCTTTGGTTGCTCTCTGCAGAGCTGCAGTGTTTGCCAGGTACCACTCAGTGCTACCAGGTGGGCAAGGGGGGAGTGAGTTTTCTTGAAGCCCAGCTTTGTATGCATGTTCAGTCTTTGTGTGCTACTCAATTAGTAGCATTTTAGTCAATTAGCTTATTATAAACAGAACCAGAAAAATTGATGGTCTAAGGGAAAAACCTGGTACTGTCTCCTGCCAGCATGTATTTAGTTTAGATGCTGAGAAGCTATTGGAAAAAACAGAAATGTATTTGTGAAAAAGTTTGGGATGAAATGGTATCTACAACATTTAAATACCCCGATCCACGTATAGAATCTGCTTCAAATAGGTGGTGCCATAAACCATCCCTCTCTCAGTGCAGTTATCCCCAAAGGCTGGGATTATTGGCCAGCCTTAAAAATGCAGAAGCTTTAGTTTTTGTGTTTAGTGTTTATCACTGAATATATTTAGTATTTGTTTACTCCATGCATAATTTTCTCCAGCTACTGTTTCCCCTGGAGAAAATGGCATGTGGTGGTTAAGGAAACTGTCAAAATTAGGGATACAACACAAAGAGAGCAACAGAGTCCATAGAAAATATTCTCTGGGCTTGGCAAGAATATTATCTTTTCCTTTTAACCCTGTGATGTTAAGGGTAGGTAACTCTGCAAATGCAGGAGGACCTGGTTTAGAAAATTGTCAGCCATAATGTGTCTCATTTTCTTCTGTTTTGAAGCCAAAAAAACATTTAATTTCATTTTAATCTCTAGTTTGTTTCCTATGTTTGTGATTATTTTTCTGTTGATACAGTTTAGTCTTTAATGCAGTTCAGTTCATATTTCTGTTAAATTTGGCCACTCAGCCCCAATTTTTTTCTCACCTTACTCCCTGTTTCACGCTGTGCATTTCACATACCTTGTAGTTTGAGTATCTACTAGTCAGAGATACCCTCAAGTGTTGCATTTGCCAGGCAGACTGTATTTACCTTTTAGTTCCCAGGTACTCACACAGGCAGTAGTACTAATCCAGAAAGAACTAATTTAAATTGCCTTTCATGTTCTCATCATGGTTTGCATTTATCTTTTTTGCAAATCAAAATGAAGTATAAATAGCCAAGAGTTATTTTTTTCCTTTGAAATAGTAAAAGAGGAATCAGGCAAGAAATTTAGCCTATTAAACATGTGAATCTGTATTTTCCTTTACATTTGCTCCAAAGACACAATATGAATGCAGCAGAATGAATTATTTTCTCAGTTTAATGATCCCATGTTCAATGTAGTGCTCTTGGTAAGGAAAAGGAATATCATTTTTGAATATATTTTTGAAATGGGGTCTATTATGTCCTCTAGTTAGGTGCTATATTAAGCAAACTTGCACATCAGTCTTTGAACTGTAGATGAGACATTTTCCTTTGGTGTCAGAATTAGCTAAAGCATCAGAAGGTGTGGGTGCTTCAAAAGAATTCAGTGACAAGCCTGAGTCTGGAATTGTGCTGCCTCATTCACCTGCAAGCTCCTTCTTTTAGTTATTTTTCAGAGTGAACTACGTGCAAAGGACATCAGCAATTGCCACTAAATCTCCCAAGCTCTCTCCTTTGAGAGCACTCCCATTCTGAGACTGGGAAGTTGGAAAGAAAAAGGGAACACTGAAAAACCTGGTTCATAAGTTCTTGCTTCCAACATGTAAAATACTCAAAGCACTAAAGCAGAGCAGAGTAATTATGAAGCAGATTCTTGTTTTGAAACAGATTTGCACATCTTTCTGTAAATGTAAAATATTAATTCTAGATTAACATAATTGCTTCATTTATCTCCATTTACAAGCAAAACCAAGGCTACTGAATTGAAGCAACTGCTTTGAAGAAAAGGAAAATGTCTCGGATCCTGTTTTGTGTTAAGAACCTCTGTTGCCATCCTGCTCAAGAGAAAATTCCAACCCCTTCCTTCAGTGTGCAGACCCCTGTCAGTCAGAACCTGTTCTAGTGCTGGACTGAGTGTCACTGTTGTTATTTACTTGTTGAAAACCTGGGTGTTGTCGTGGCTAATACAGGTTTGGGAAATGGGTGGTATTTGTATGAACTATCACCTCCCAGGCAGCTCTCTATGCTGTTGGCATTATTTTATTAATAAAATCAAGGGATTTTAAAGGGGGAAGAAGGGAGAGAATATTGCTGTAATATTTGTTTGTTGTTAGAGTTTTATTTAAGGCAACATTTAAACAGGAAATAGCTCTCAAATGCAGGTGTTCTCTGAGGTTTGGACTTGGTTAGGTATTGAGAGAACTCCAACCTACAATTCTTCACACACAACTACTGTGGCCATCCAAGACCCTCATGTTGTAGGGAATTTAGAACATTTAACAAAGTCAATGTTTTAAAATTATTTTTATTTGAGTTGGTGTCTGTTATAGGAGTGCTGTTTCTTTTTAAATGTTCAGTATATGCAGGGATTTCTATGTATACATGGTGCAGATAGAAAAGGGTTTATTCTAATAGTATATCTTTGGCTTATTAGCTGAAGTTTCTAATGGCTAATACATCTTTTCATTTGGCCTATTTTCAATTCACAGAAATTGTACTGAAGCCAAACACAGCCTAGAAATAATCCAATTGCCATGGTGACTCAAAATGTGGGACTCAAAGCATTCACATTCTGTGTATCTTTTAGTCAGTGCAATATATTGGGGGTTTTTTGCCCTCCTGAAGGATGAAAGAGAATGTCCCACTACTGTGCACTTTTCTGTGTCTGAGTTGAAGCTCATTGCTGACATAAATGTAAGGAAATCAGTGGAGAGGTTCCTACACCTACAGCAGAAATCTGTACTTGATCTACAACTGTGGTTTTTGTTGGTTTTCATTTTGGGATTGTTAAGGAGGAGAAGAAGAGGTGTCAGAAGTGGAATGGTGGCAAATTAAGACATGATTTGCTCAGATGTCATTCTGATCTCCTGTTTCTAACAAATCACCATGTTGTTTCAGGACACCTCAGCTGTCTGTGGGCACGGGTCTCTTGCTGTGCATGACTCCCAAAACTCAGTGTAAACTTGGAGGCTCTGTGTAGGGGAAAAAGGCAAGGTTGCCATAGGGAGCTGTTTGGAAGGAAATCCAAGGACAGGAAAACAGATCTTGCTCAGAGTTTACAGGCAAGAGAGGAACAGACAGCACACAGCCAGGGGGAACAGCAGGGGTAGGTGACTTTCCCATTCCAGCTCTTTGAAAAAGGTTTTCTTTCATTACTGGCTGCAGTACAAATTGGATTTTCCATAAGAGAGAGTCTCTTTGGAGTGCTGAGTAGGTGTCCACTGTGTTTGGACTGGGAGGTCCTGTAGGTCAGATTGAGATTTTTATCTTTCTTTTTTTTGTTAATTTACTCTTACAATCAAGATAAATTATTTAGTCAGAGTGCTCTGGTTGAGTAGGGTTCTGCAATGCAGGTCTGCTAGGTGGATTTCATTGTTGAAGTTAGCTTTCATGAACTACATGAATTAAAGTTTCTTTGCTTCCATGTTATGTTGACAAAATTATTTTGTCCACAATTCATGGCCATGTAGCTAGCATAAATAAAGATCCATGAAAAATGGTGGAATGATAAGAGGATCAAAGGATGTGGCAGGTTGCTATGGATACTCATTAATGATGATTTTTCACTCTCATTAATCTTTAGGAAAATTCATAGTGAATCCTCAGCAGTGGCACTGAAATAATACAAAAGAGCCCACATGAATTGCTGGCAGTGATGATATAAAACTGGACACTGGAAAGGTTTCCCAGAGGGGTCTGAAGTCGTTCTCCTTGGAGAGCCCTGTGTGGACACAGCCCAGGGCAGCTCAGGGGTTGGACAAGGGACCTCCAGAGCTCCCTCAGGACCTCAGCCACCCTGAGTCTGGGAAAATGAGTGATGGACAGAGACGTGTAAGAGGAGGGAAGGATTTGAAATGTGTGAATATGATCATGGATAGTGAATCCAGCAACTTGGGGATGTGATATTGAAGGGTAAAAAAGCCCAGTGGAATTGTGGAGCTTGTGCAGTCAGGCATCAGCTGAGCAAAGGGACACAGCTGCATCTGGAATGTGCCTTTTGTTTCTGGAATCATCATCAACTGGGAGATGAGGAATAATTAAGAGGATTTGAACAAAAAAAAATTAGGAATGATACTCTGGAAATACTAATGTGAGAAAATACCTGGAAATCTTTCTGGCATATTGTCTTGCCAGTAACATGATTCCAACTTCCATTTGGCTAAAAAATTGCTCTGAAAGTAATGAATTTTGCTGAATCCTGAACTCGTGTGGACTCTGCAAGTGAAAACATTTTCTCTGTTGCTATTATTTTATTTCCAAAAATGTGTTTTCCTTTCCAATGTCTTATGTTGCCCATTTCAATAATTGGAATATGTGTTTCAGAAGAGTGGGGATATAAGTGACAAGAAGCAGGAGCTGCTGGGATGTGTCAGTTCACTGAAGTTTGGTGGTTGTTCAAAAATCTCAATGCTGTGTCTTGCAGAGTGGATAATGCAGAAGATCCAGTGTATGAGAGCTTAGAAGAGTTCCATGTTTTTGTCTTGGCCCATATTTTGAGAAGACCTATTGTTGTAGTAGCAGACACGATGTTACGAGACTCAGGGGGAGAAGGTAAGAGCTTCTCTTAGAAATCTGGGCACCTCTCAAAATTGGGTCACTCATAAACTGCCACAAACAAAGCCCCAGGTGTCACATGTCTGGCAGTTTATGGCATAGCTGCTGCCTTCTTCTGAGAAAAGAAAAGAGAAAGCAAAGAATGATGCTCAATCCATTTCTATTAGAGAAAAGTAAAAAAGACAAGATAATTATGTAAGTCTTGCTGAAAATCTATTTATCCTAGATGTTGGCTATTAACTTAATAAGCACCAAATTACAGAACACATTTCTGACTGGTCTGGGTTAACAAGGTTCTAATTTTGCCAAGTTATATTGGTGCCCTTAAAACTCTGCATAAATCACTGTAATCTGACTTTGAAAAATCAAATTTTGAACATGTGTATTTTGGATTTTTATATTTAATGACTCCTTTGCAGCTTCTCATTCAACAGTTTCCAGAATGTTTTATTCAGTTTGCACATGTGAGCACACAGATGTTGGATCTATATGTGGATCAAGCAGGACACTTAGCAGGATTCGTAGGATTAAATTCATTTCACTTGCTACAATGAACTAATAAAATACTAATTCATGGTAGGATGTTGCTTAATTAAAGGGGGATGTTTGGTTGATTAAAGGAGGATGTTAAACAGGTGATGGAGTTTTACTTCCACAGGAAAGTGCTGGGTAATTCCAGTTTTCATTCAAATTATGAACTACAAATAATGGTTGTAGATTATTCTGTGAGTTACTGAAAAACACCTGAAAGTCACTGGTCACAGCCAGCACAGGTGTGGAGGGGAACTCATTTGGGAAATACTTCAGCAACAAAGAGTCATATTTTCAGAGCAAAAGGAAAAATAATTGGTCACAAACAAACTTGTTCAGAGAATTTTCCCCAAACTTGCTGGTTCCCATAATTACATATAGAAGTAACTGTACAATCTTTGAAAGCAAGATTTTTCCCCTACAGATGGAGCATCCCATTCATCTACTTGTAGAATTATCTGAGTCTTTCCTTAACATTATCACACATCTTATGCACATTCATATGTATCTGATGTGTGTGATGGAATGTGAGTATAAACATCTTTGTAATGTTTCTTACAGAAATCTGCTAATGCAAGACATGAGCAGAGCGTGTCACCAAAAGAACTGATAGTGTATTTACTGATGATTATTAGAAAATATCTTGTACTTGAAAGTATTACAGGAAGGTACAAATCTGCAAACCTGATTTTGTTACAAGACCTTAATAACTTTACTAGTAAACAGTAAAAGCAAGGAAAATTATATAGGAGGGGAAGGTTTTCCTTATTGTTCTTGGTCTATTTCCTGATGTTTGTATAATGAAATTTTACCTGTTGTTATGAATGTTTGCTGCATTGATTAGTTCATTAAGGCTGCTCTCCTGGAGCTCTGCAAATACTGCAGCACAATTGTTACATACAATGATTGTCTGTTCTTGCACATAGTTAAAAAAATCTCCCTTTTCTTTGCAGCATTTGCACCTATACCATTTGGAGGGATTTATTTGCCACTTGAAGTTCTACCAAACAGATGCCATTGCTCACCTCTTGTGCTGGCCTATGACCAGGCCCATTTCTCTGCTCTCGTTTCCATGGAACAGAAAGACCAACAGAGAGAACAAGGTATGGTCAAACACAGCAACACGAGGGGATATATGGGATACAATGCACAAGATACTTCCTTCTACCTGTAAATACATTTACCCATCAGAAAGGAAACAATATTCCCTAAATTTAATTACTGCAGGCTTAGGAGTCTGAGTTGTCTAACTCTTCAGTCCTAATCCATGTGCTGTCACTGTCTGTCTTTGGCACTTAAACCTTTTGTGTCAGTCAGTTGCATATAAGGACACAGATAGAACCACAGTTACCTACTGTGCTCTGGGTTCTTGAAGACCTTTGTTAGTTCCGGTTAGTAAAGTGTTTAGAAGCTTAAGCATGAGTCAGATTACTATTGAAAGCTCATGTAATGAAAAAAATATGTCTCTTCTAGTGTGCTAAATGCACTTTTCTTATTTAAAAACATTTAGGTGAAATGTTTTTACCTTGCTGTCTTCTGTTCTGCTTTGGAATAGTGACAACAAAGTTTGACCAGATATTTCTGTGTCAGGTTGGACAAGGTAAGGGGAGTGACAAGAGCTTCAGGGCTGGATCTGTTCCTGCACCAGTAGCTTAGGAGCTGCCTATAACTGCCCCTATTTGTTAGGCCTGTTTGCTTAGTAATAGAAAGCTGTGAAATGAGCTCCTGTCTTTGCTGCTTTTCTGGGGAAGGGAAGAGTGTTTTGCCAACAACATGGTGAGACTTCAGAAAAATTCAGTGGAGTTTTGCTTTTAGTTATAAGTCTTTTTTTTTTTCCCCTGATGTTACTTTAGACGCGTTTTAAATCCCTTGTGAATGCATATACCTGTAAAGGAAACAGGAATGTGTGCTGGTTGTTTTGAATTTCATTTCGTTTCATCCTCCTTCCTAGAGAGCAGTGTAGAGGAAACTAAATGTCCATCATTTGGTTCCCTAACCCAGTGTGCATTTCATCTGACTTTGGATGGCATTTCCCAGGCTTACGAGACAACATGTGCTGCAGCTCTGCAAAGCACAAAGGTGTTCATTAAAGTGGTGGAAAGGAGGAAGAAAGGAATTCCTGAACAGCAGATTTTGCTGTAATATCTCCATGCAAGAATCTGACATCTAGTTTAAGCCATCCTTCTTGGGAGGAGCCAGAAGGGTTTTTATATGAGGTTGTGTGTTGTAAAACTCTACAAAGGGTTGTATGTGGTGTATTGGCAAACCTTGGCTTGGTCAAGAGGGGGCTGAGTCATAAGACCAAAATGGAAAGAAAAGTTGATCTAGATGTCAGATATCCAATGGGAAAAATCAATCCAGTCCAACTCTTCAGCCTTCACTGGCACATGGCTGCCTCAGGGATTTGTAGGCAGGTGCTTGGCAATAGGTTTGGCCTTGGTGTTATGTGCTGTGACATTGGAGCTGCCTTCCAGCCTTCTGCCTCTGGAACAGCCCTTTGGAAAACACTGAGGTATGATGTGAAACACCTTGTGAGACATGAAAGTCTGCAAAATAGATCCATCCCATTTTAATGCAAAAATGTGCTATGAATGGAGTTTTGAAGAGCTTTTTTAAGGACATGATGTCACTGCTGACAGTTGCTGATGATACACTGTACAGTTGTCTTGTAGTAGAACATGCCTCCATGACTTTGGTCTTCATCCCTTTTAAATCTTGAGTTCTGTAGGTGGTGAAACAAGAGTTTCTGGAGTAGGCAGAGTCCACTTCTTCCTTTCTAACAATTGGGATCAGAATAATACCAGCAGACTGACAGAAACCTTATCTCAGGCACATGTATCTGCCTTCATACAAGGCTTCATTATCACAGGTCTTACAAGAGCCTCTCTGTGTAAATAATTGAATACACAGAACTGAACTCTCTCTGCAGTAACTTTGCAGACAGGGTAACTGCCATCCACCAAACCTTTTGCTATTTTTGTGTCCTCTAAGTGATAGGAGTGACAAAAGGTAGTGAGGGAAACTTCTGTTCAGCTGCTCTGACTCCACCTCTCAGTATCTGTGACTCAGTGATACACCTTGTGTCACCTACTGAAATACAATTCATGTCTTACAAGCCATATATTCCTGTTAATTATACACTGCAAGATCTTGGGCTTCATAACAAGGTCACATATTTGATTTCTCCAACAAGTCCTAGCAATAATGTTAAATATCCTTAATCCTGTAGGATTTTCCTACGCCTATATTCCTGCAGAAAAGGTGCTGGGAGAGAAAACCCTACGAAATAGTCGAGCACAGCATCAGAAACATTAAATACTGGCTTTCCTTTGTGAGTTCATCCAGGTTAATTAGGAGGGTTGATGGATCAAAGTGGTGTTTGTTTTGTAGGACCTGGCTGTACATGTCTTACTGCAGGGCCTTGAATTCACAGGCTCCAGGTCTGTGGAGCAGCAGAGAGCATTTGGCATTTAGTCTGGGCTGAAGGGAATGCTTTAGCTGTCAGCTGCCAGGCCGGTTGCTGTTAGAGACTGCAGCAGTCCAACAGCAGCCACAGCATTCCTGTTGTTCCTCCCGTGCCGTGACAGGAAGGAGGTTGGCACAAGGATGCTCCGCAGTGCCCGTGTTTGCCCCTGGTCAGCAGAGCAGTGCTGTGGCAGCTTTGGCACCCGAGGAGAGCCATGGGGGTTAAATGTGGCAGTAAGTGGGGCACAGGTGACAGCCAGACGGCCAGAGTTTGAACTCAAGTATCCCCCATGAGAGCTTAGAGCTACACCTTCCTAAAAGGAGCATCTTGGAGAGCCAGGCCATTCATAACTCACAGTATTTACACTCTAACTATGTGACCAAGTGTCAGGAGCAGCAGCTGGAGCTGTCCGAACTACTGCATGTACACACACACATTTTTAAGCTGCTGATAAGCTCTCTTGTGGAGAACACAGTATGTCTATATTTGAGAAGTATGTATAGTCAAAATAAATACCTAGTGCATTTTGGATGGCTAAAATTCTGCTTTGGCATAGAGTCCTGTATCAGATCATTGAAAACACTACTATAAGTGTATATAAAGAGAAAACATCCTAACATCCTTGTGTCTGGAGAGGATTTAAAACACATTTTGACATGTCTTTTTTTTACCAGCACACAGCTGGCAGTGTGATGGTTGCCAGAGGCTCTCTTGTTTTGAAATCCAATGTCTGATTAAAAACCTATAAATACCTTTATAGTCACATGGGCTGTACTGACACAGATGTTTTGTATCTTTGTTTAGAGAAGACACAGACCAGCTCTCAGCTGCCCCTAACTCTGCTGCCTTGAACTTGGAGCTTCCCACACTGCCATGCTTGATCCAAGTGCATTAACAGCTGTGATAGTGGTTTTTAACAGCAGTGTGTCAGTCTCTGTGTCACCATTTCATTTTACTAGTATATTCAGAAATAGTTAAAGTGGTGTTCTTTTTGTAAGATGGATAATGACACTTGAGGCGTGAAGGTGAGTGCTGGGAAACACTGACTTCCTTCACAGCACAGAAGGCAGCACATCCAGCTGAGGAATGGCAGGAAAGTCCCCACTGCGTGTCTTAAACTGCCCTGGCTCAAGTATCCCCCATGTTGTTGGCATTAGGGCTTGTAGAGTGTTTTGAATAGTGTGCTTCCAGCTAGAAAGCATCCAAACCCAAGTGCACCCAGCCACTGCACCAAAGCTGCAAACTCTGCTGTAGCTGGGCCTCAGGGAGCTGCTGCAGTCTGGGGTTTGCTTTAGAAATGAATGGGATGGATCCTCCTTGCATGATATATAAGTACTTTTCTGTCAGGAACATGGGGAAATGCTACAGGAAACCCTGGCTATCAGAGTTCCCTGAGAGAGGAAATCTCTTGCACTGAAGACAGAATTTTAAAACTGCTTTACTTCAGCAGACACATTTTGCATGAAGGCAGCAGTGCTCCACACCAGCCTCAGCCTGTACCTCAGGGTGAGGATACAGTCCCCATTCAACTCAGAGATAACAAATAATGGTGAGACATGTACAGTAGTTCAGACAACAGTGACATGCTATAGGCAATCAGCTCTAAGCTTTGTTTTGTACTTTATCTTGCATTTTAATAAAAGTTAGTATCACTAAGCATTTTTAATACTCGTATTTTCAGTATCAGTAGAAATAGCGAGCTTTAAAAATTATTCCTTTAAAATTTGTTTACATAAAAAATTGTTATTTACTGAACTGTGTGAAAACTAGTTAGTTTCAAGCTGCCCTTAGAAAAGAAACTCCTATTTCTATTTTGAAGTTTCCATCCCAACGAGACTGCTTCAACTCTCTGGCAGTTCTTTGATCCAGTCTTTCCAGCATCATCTGCCCTTGGATCCCATTCCCAGTTCTCTGTACCTGTAAGGTCAGGTCCTACCAGAAGAGAACTGTTGTATTGTAAATTTGTAATGTTGCTCTTTTCTAAGTTGCCCTGGTGCTCTGAATGGTTGAGGTATTGCACTGTGAGGTCAGTTGTCAATCCAGTCAGTGCCTGCTGGTAATTCAGTTAATTGACAGAAAACTAGTTTCCTTGGGAGCCATGTTCAATTAATTGTATTCTCAGTTATTCCAGGCTCTTTGTTGCAATAATTCCATTGAACGCAGCCCCCACATGACACCAGGGAGCGTTATCCGGGTGTCCCGTCTGCTGTGCATGCGTTACGTTCCTGTGCTCCAGGAACTTGCTGCACAGTGTATTTTGAACTGCTGGCTCGCGCCGCGGTTCTTTGGGGAGCCGCCTTGCCGTGCCCGGGTGTCTGTGCCCGGTGCCCGGTGCCCGCGGGATGGCCCGGCCCGGGTGGCGTCAATCAGGGACGCGGTTCCCGCAGTCCCCGCTCTGGGCGCCAGAGGGCGCCGTGCCCGCGGGATTGGGGCTGTTGCGGGCGCTGCGCTGGGGGGGCCCCGCCCCGCCCTCCGCCGGCGGCCACGGGGCACCGTCACTCCTGCGCCACAAATTCCTGCCTTCGTTGGGACAACGTGTTTGCTGAGCCGCAGAAAAGATCGTAAACTATGGCACAAACCCAGTCGGTGCGGTCAGTTTCGATAATTGAGTGCCGTGATGTTTGGGTGATTTCTCCAGGTTTCCTTGCCCTTGGCTGGAATGAATGCCTTGGTCAAGTCTTGAAGGGTTCTAGTGTAGAAAATTAAATTGCTTGATTGGTTGTCAGAGGAGCAGCAGTGACCTGTCCCGTGCTGAGGATCCTACCCAGGCCCTCGAGGGCTTTTACTTTTTCTCCTAATGAAATGAAAACAAATTGGTGACAGTGACAGTGTTTTTCTCTTAGTTTCTTGCTGGTGATGAATGGTAGGCACTCTGTAACAACAGCGTGGTGAGAATAAAACAAAGTCATTAAGAGAGCTGTCAGAAGGCAGAGCCCTCCCAGGGAAGGGAAAACAGAAGAGCCAAAATGGCAATACTGGGAAATAGCAGTAGTAATGACCTATTCACTACACTCAAGACAGGCCTCCAGCTGACCTCTTAACCCACATATATGTTGATCTATGCTTTTCAATTATGTTAATTCACAATTTGAGTCCAAAATCGCTGTAACTGCCTTCTGCTTTGTTTTTTACTGCTGATGTCAATATATTTTTCTTTTTTGACAGTGCAAAACAAAAAGGTACTAAACTGAAAAGGCAAAGTAATTAACAAGTATATGAATCTGTTTTTCTGAGAGGCAGGAAGGAATATTGTCATTTTTTATTGCTTTCTGCTAACATTGCTTTCTAATGGCTCTGTCTCCAGGAAATGTGTATTGTGCATTATGGAATGGCCATGTTGTTCTCTCAGAGGTCTCCCCTCCTCCACAGGTGACTGTGGTTCACTCCAGGAGCAACGAGTGTATTAACCTCCCCCTCTCCTCTCCTATTGCACAAACATGAGACCAGGGAAATGGAGCCCAGTATAAATCATTTGTGGTGCTCTGGATGAGGCAATTCCATACCACACTCAAATTCTGCCCTTCTTGAAGCAGTGATTCTGCTTTTCACAGCTGAGTCTTTTCTTCTTTTTGTCATTTTTGTTCCCCCACCCCAATCCTTGTTTCTTCTGTGCTTCAGCGGTGATCCCCCTGACTGACTCTGAACACAAGTTACTGCCTTTGCACTTTGCCGTCGATCCTGGGAAAGACTGGGAGTGGGGAAAGGATGACAATGATAACACCAGACTGGCCAAGTAAGACCTTTCTGTAACTTCACTGTCAAGCAGTAAACTGTCTTGAGCTGTACCTGTACTGGGAGAACTGTGAGGGCTTTGTTCATGTTCTCTGGTTATGTGGCAGAAGACATGGGTGGGCCTCCAGCTGACAGTCACAATTCAAGCTGCCCTTACACCTCTCCCTGTTATGAAGTATTGCTTTTTCTTCCAGGCTTTTTGACTGTTTGTTCCCTTCTTTTTTCATCTTTAGTTTGATTCTGTCTCTTGAGGCAAAGCTTAATCTTCTGCACAGCTACATGAATGTAACGTGGATACGCATACCGTCGGAGACACGGGTAAGGTAAACTTCTCCCTCACCCCAAACCACATGTGAGATGCAAGGCATGGGAGGGTGTTGTGTAGGGAAGGCTGCCTGGAAACACCAGTGTTCTAGCAGCAGGGACAGGTCACTCATGGCTCACTGACACTGCAGTCAAGCTCATGGAGTTACCTGGTTATTTGTTTGAATAACACTGTTGCTTGTGTATTTTTTGCTGAAATGTGTTTTCCAGGTTAGTCTTTCTGTTACATATTTCAGTTGTGTGTGCAGTTTAAAGAAACCATTAAATAGACCTTTTCTCACCATTGTTTTGTCAGAACTTTGGCTTGCTCTCCTAATTCTACTGTTAGGTCACCAATCCCAAATCCTTTCTCCTTCTGAGAATGCATTGGCACCCCTGGACAGGTCCCAGTTTGGAGAGGCTGACAAAAGGCCACAGACTGGTGCTGAACTGGAGCCTGGCTCTTTCAGAGAGCTATTTTAGAACCATGCCCAGTTGGCACCTAGTCAGCTGCAAATTTCTCTGCAAATTGCATTGAATAGATTGGGGGTTAGTCTGGAGGTTGCTAGGAGAGGATGGAGGTGATTTAGGCAGCCTACACAAATGGGGCTTGAACAGAGGAACAGAACATAAAAGGGGAAAGCATTTAACAATNCCTAGTCAGCTGCAAATTTCTCTGCAAATTGCATTGAATAGATTGGGGGTTAGTCTGGAGGTTGCTAGGAGAGGATGGAGGTGATTTAGGCAGCCTACACAAATGGGGCTTGAACAGAGGAACAGAACATAAAAGGGGAAAGCATTTAACAATCTGCAGGAGGGGAAAAAAATGCATTTTTCTAAAGTAGTAGCTACTACATCAGAAAAAGCAGAGGCAAAATGGTCCTGTAGTTGTAAGTGGTGAGTCTGAAACTTGTGGAACCTGGGTTCTCTCTCCCTGCTCACATGTCAGGTCACTGCAGCACAGTCACCTCTGCAAGTGGGGAAGACACCTCTGCTCCCAGCTGGGTGATGGGGTGCTCAGGGATTCCTGAGAGACAGAGGACACATAAGTACTCAGGGACAAAAGCAGGCAGGTATTTCTATTCCAACAGTACATACATCTACAGAGTTTGCCCCTCCCCGAGTCCTTGTGGTTGTTTAAATGTTTCACATCTATCTCTAGCAGATTTTAGCTTCATGGGGCCTGAAAGTAAGGGTAAGTTTTGCAGGAGGAAATGAAAAGTCACGTTTTAAAGTACCCTCGAATCTACGTTACTGCATTTTCAAGAAAGAGATGTTTTATCATGTTACTTAAAATATAAAGTGGAAGTCAGACTTGTGACACCAGGTTTATCTGCACTGCATTTCCAATAAGCATAAATACAGACCACTGTCTTCCTCAGTTTACTTGCTTAATGTTTAATATTTCAGATGAGATGTTTAGCTCTGGTGCATCAAACCTTTGATTTTCATGCACCAGAGACCTGAACAATGAAAAACTCAATTTAAGTAAGTTGAGTTTTGAACATAATGAGTTTTGAAATACTGCTGCATGCAGTTTTGTGTGCTGCTCCCCCTCACAGCTTTCAGCAGCACCTCATTTCCCTTCCATGGCAATGTCACCA
>WEIV01031177.1:34150-70356 GCA_013390005.1 Calyptomena viridis
TGTACCTGTACTGGGAGAACTGTGAGGGCTTTGTTCATGTTCTCTGGTTATGTGGCAGAAGACATGGGTGGGCCTCCAGCTGACAGTCACAATTCAAGCTGCCCTTACACCTCTCCCTGTTATGAAGTATTGCTTTTTCTTCCAGGCTTTTTGACTGTTTGTTCCCTTCTTTTTTCATCTTTAGTTTGATTCTGTCTCTTGAGGCAAAGCTTAATCTTCTGCACAGCTACATGAATGTAACGTGGATACGCATACCGTCGGAGACACGGGTAAGGTAAACTTCTCCCTCACCCCAAACCACATGTGAGATGCAAGGCTCGGGAGGGTGTCGTGTAGGGAAGGCTGCCTGGAAACACCAGTGTTCTAGCAGCAGGGACAGGTCACTCATGGCTCACTGACACTGCAGTCAAGCTCATGGAGTTACCTGGTTATTTGTTTGAATAACACCGTTGCTTGTGTATTTTTTGCTGAAATGTGTTTTCCAGGTTAGTCTTTCTGTTACATATTTCAGTTGTGTGTGCAGTTTAAAGAAACCATTAAATAGACCTTTTCTCACCATTGTTTTCTCAGAACTTTGGCTTGCTCTCCTAATTCTACTGTTAGGTCACCAATCCCAAATCCTTTCTCCTTCTGAGAATGCATTGGCACCCCTGGACAGGTCCCAGTTTGGAGAGGCTGACAAAAGGCCACAGACTGGTGCTGAACTGGAGCCTGGCTCTTTCAGAGAGCTATTTTAGAACCATGCCCAGTTGGCACCTAGTCAGCTGCAAATTTCTCTGCAAATTGCATTGAATAGATTGGGGGTTAGTCTGGAGGTTGCTAGGAGAGGATGGAGGTGATTTAGGCAGCCTACACAAATGGGGCTTGAACAGAGGAACAGAACATAAAAGGGGAAAGCATTTAACAAGCTGCAGGAGGGGAAAAAATGCATTTTTCTAAAGTAGTAGCTACTACATCAGAAAAAGCAGAGGCAAAATGGTCCTGTAGTTGTAAGTGGTGAGTCTGAAACTTGTGGAACCTGGGTTCTCTCTCCCTGCTCACATGTCAGGTCACTGCAGCACAGTCACCTCTGCAAGTGGGGAAGACACCTCTGCTCCCAGCTGGGTGATGGGGTGCTCAGGGATTCCTGAGAGACAGAGGACACATAAGTACTCAGGGACAAAAGCAGGCAGGTATTTCTATTCCAACAGTACATACATCTACAGAGTTTGCCCCTCCCCGAGTCCTTGTGGTTGTTTAAATGTTTCACATCTATCTCTAGCAGATTTTAGCTTCATGGGGCCTGAAAGTAAGGGTAAGTTTTGCAGGAGGAAATGAAAAGTCACGTTTTAAAGTACCCTCGAATCTACGTTACTGCATTTTCAAGAAAGAGATGTTTTATCATGTTACTTAAAATATAAAGTGGAAGTCAGACTTGTGACACCAGGTTTATCTGCACTGCATTTCCAATAAGCATAAATACAGACCACTGTCTTCCTCAGTTTACTTGCTTAATGTTTAATATTTCAGATGAGATGTTTAGCTCTGGTGCATCAAACCTTTGATTTTCATGCACCAGAGACCTGAACAATGAAAAACTCAATTTAAGTAAGTTGAGTTTTGAACATAATGAGTTTTGAAATACTGCTGCATGCAGTTTTGTGTGCTGCTCCCCCTCACAGCTTTCAGCAGCACCTCATTTCCCTTCCATGGCAATGTCACCAGTTCTTTCCCTGCTGGCTGAGGGACAGCCTGCACTGTAGATGCTTCCTATGGGGTGGCCAGTCCATGTGCTGGCATGTGCTCCAGCAGGAGGCTGTGCCACAGCCTGCCCTCGGCAGGAGCACTGACTCAGACCCTGACCTTCACAGAGCCTCTCAGGGACTGACCTCTGTCCTACAATGGTGCTCGAAATGAGCCAAAAGCTACTATAGGCACAAGCAAGATGTATAGTAAGCACAGCAAAACAAGCTTTATTTAGTGAAGAAACCAGTTGAAAATGTAAGTGCATAAATTAAAAAATATATTTAAAATTAGTGTCAAAATACGTATTGAATTGGGGAGGGGAGGGAGGGAGGTTCACACCAGTTCTTGCATAAAACTGATTTTACTGTATCTAATTATAATTATTTTCCCATAGCAGGCCCCTTTGGCTCAACCAGAATCCCCTACAGCCTCAGCTGGGGAAGACGTGCAGTCTCTGGCTGACTCCATGGACTCGGACCGAGATTCCATCTGTAGTAATTCCAATGGCAATAATGGTAAAAACAGTAAAGAAAAAGAAAAGGACAAACAAAGGAAAGATAAAGACAAAACCAGGACGGATTCAGTTGCCAATAAAATAGGAAGCCTCAGTAAAACCCTGGGAATTAAACTGAAAAAGAACATGGGTGGTCTTGGAGGCCTGGTGCACGGCAAAATGAGCAGAGCCAATTCAGGGAATGGAAAAAACGGTGACACAGTAGAGAAAGTCAAAGAGAAGAAGTCTAAGTCTCGAAAAGGCAGCAAAGAGGAATCTGGACAGTCTCCGAGCACGTCTCCCTCTGAAAAGACCACCCCATCTCCGACTGACAGAGCGAGCAACTCCCCCATTGACAAGATGAACACTAAACCCTTCTCTGACAAGCAGTCTGACCCATGGAAGTACAGCACTGACGTGAAACTCAGCCTAAATATTTTGAGAGCTGCCATGCAGGGTGAACGAAAGTTTATTTTTGCTGGCCTTCTTTTGACCAGTCACAGGCATCAGTTCCACGAGGAGATGATAGGCTATTACCTGACCAGTGCCCAGGAGCGTTTCAATGCGGAACAGGAGCAGAAAAGAAAGGAAGCTGAGAAAAAGGCTGCACTGAATGGCTCATCTAGTAGGAAACTGGAGCCAGAAGCGTATTCAAAAGAAAAATTAGAAACATCTCCTCAGGACAGGGCATCACCCGTCTTGCCTCAAAGCCATACAACTCAACTGGTTTTAAAATTTAAAGATCGCACTAGTCCCACTCCCGGGTCATTCTCCTCACCCAGTAATGGTGCCAAGAAGAGTGGCCCCATCCCGGTATCTGCCCACTATAGCCATACCCCCCCCGTCCAACGGCAAAGCGTCATCCATTTGCATGATGTCAACTCCAAGCCATCGAGCTTCCAGGACGATACCTACAAGCCAGTGGTGGGCACCTTGAAAACCTGTGCCACCTACCCCCAGCAGAACAGGTCACTGTCTTCTCAGAGCTACAGCCCAGCGCGGATATCCGGCATCCGCACGGTGAACACGGTGGAGTCGCTGAGCTATGCCATGCCCACCGAACACAAGTCTCAGACATACACAAATGGGTTCAACACTGGTGATATCAGAGACTGCTTGGAATACGCTGACGAGGACCCTCCTCAGACCTGGTTGAACAACGATAAAAACCAAGGCAGAAGCACAGTTTGCCCAATATATTCCATCCAGCAGAACCGCTGTAAGAAGGAGAACTGTTCCTTTTATGGTCGTCCCGAGACTGAAAATTACTGTTCCTACTGCTACAAAGAAGAGCTAAAGCGCAGGGAGAGGGAAAGCAAGGGACACAGGCATTGAGGATTCTTCCTGACTACTTAGTTTTACCATTTTCTTACTTACAAAGTAAACAGTGTTGGATTGCAGTAAAAGGAATCCTTAAAAAAAGAATAAAGGATTGATGAGTAAATAATGTCTAGCTTTTCGCTTTTCCGGGGCAATGAGGAATAACAGGATTAATTTATCATAAAAAATATTATTTTCCATTTTGTCAGTGTCTTTTTTACATATACTGGTAAGCTGAAGGGTTGTTTACTCCTTTGTCAGTGCTGTGTATATGTTTGGTCAAAAATTTACTAATGGTGCCTGAATTTACACTGACATCACTCAGGTAGTAGAATGAAAGGGGTGAGTCATAATAGCAGAGATGTGGTGTTGTAGTAGGGTAGTATCTGCCTTGCAGACATTTGAAATGATAGAACTATTATGAGAGTATTTTTTCCTCAGTAAAACCTAAATTTTTCATAGCCTTTTTTTCAGGATGGTAGTGATTTTGCATACTGCATATTTTTTACATGGCAGCGTATTGCATTGCTAATAATGTTTGTACTTATTTCAGTCTGAAATGGAATGAGTCTGGAAAGATGGGAGTGGAAGGTTTGAATTCATGAGGGCTGTAGCTCTTCCTAATTTTAAGTTCTTATCAATTACTTCTATATTTCCGTACAAAAAAAATAGACTTGAGCCACATTTATTTGCACTGAATTTTTAAACCGGTTTTATTAAAAAATCCATTACGACTTTCAAGACTTTGTCCCAAAACCTCCCACATAGTACTGGGGACCTGAATTCAGTTTGGGCATCTGAATTTCAGAAGTATTTTCATTGTTGTGGAGAGAAATATTAAAATTAAAATATAAAAAAATTAATAGATTGGGAAAATTTGATGACCAGCTGGGAAATCTAGGATCCTTTTAAATCTGAATGAACCGCTTGTCAAAACAAATGTAATGCATCAGTTTATTCCCTTATCTAGTGCCTGAATTTAATCATTATTAATTTATTCATTTCTCAACATTATTGAGCGATAATTATTGCAAAGGTAACTACTTGAGCCTTTCTTGAAGACAGTTGGCTCCACCTATTCTCAAGTCTTCTCCCCCCGGGAGGTTCCCAGATGGCTGTAAAATACCTCCAGCAGGAATGGCAGCTCCTAGCACAGATTTGCACAAGTCTGATATCCAAATATTTACATAAGTATTTGCAATACTTCTGAAAATAAAACTCTGCTCATGGAAGCATTTCTGTAAAGCAGACAGTGCAGACGGTGGTGAAGCAGATGAGTGACAGGAGGAAGGACTTCAGTACTGGCTGGTTTTGCAGCCCTGCACCATCAGTGGCCAAAAGCAGCACCAGGAGCTGTGTGGAGGTGAACAAGGGCTGGGTCCTGTCTGCTTACCCGGGAAGGGGGGGTGAGAGCTGTTTTTCCAGGAACAGGTGAAGCACTGCCTTCAGGACTGCTTGCTGTGCCACCTAAAGGTGCACAACAGGAGTTCTGCCTTGCTCACTAAGGATTAGCACTTTTCTGGCCCACACAGGAAAGATTCTTTGCCAAAGAGTCTTTGTTTCTTTTTTTGCTCTTCCCCAATTTTTGCTTTTGACATTTTGAAATGGGTGGCACCATTTCAATTAGATACAGTTAAAATCCTAATTAACCCTGAAACCAAGCCTAAACTCATCTGTGAAACAAGATGTGCAAACTTCTGCTGCCATGTGCTGGCTTTCAGGAAAAGCACGAGCTTTTTCTAATGTTCCACTGAAATTGGTGGAACTGACCACATACTTAAAATTGACCGTATTTTTACATTTTCTTCTGAATGGGAGGTTTCAAAATAAGTCCCTTAACCACCTCTAAAAAATTAGTGTCTTTGCCATGTTAGGTGTTCCATGAATCCAGACCTGTACTTCATGTTCCTTGCTATATACTGAGCATACACTGAATCTTATTGAACTTGCATTCCTTCATAAAAGGGAAATATTGACATGTGTTAAAGCTCCGTGTGACTTCTGTCCCTAAGGTAAGCACCTTCCAAATCCTGTGTCTCTGGCTGCATACACTGGTAAGCAGTGCCCTGTTTTGGTTTGCTGTTGTGATTGCATCTAAGTTCTAATTGTCAAAGAAAACTGGGATTGCAGTTATTCTAAAACAAGCCAAATCATGCTAAAAGAAATCAAATGTTATACTTGATCGGATTTGCTGCTGAGACTGAGAAAACTGGCAGGATAAAACTTCAGGAAAACCAGAAATATTTAAGAATTCTTATGCCATTAGAGTAGCAGTAGCATTTGATACACTCTGGGAATCACTTCTGTGTAAAGTTATGCTTAAGAAATATATTAGCAGCAAACCACACCATCCCATGTATTAGTGAGTTATATCCTTTCTGAATGAGGAAAAAAAGTAACAGCACATATATAAAAATAAGCAATTAACATGAGAATTTGCTGTTTCCCATTTTTCAAAGGATTTGTTTTTATATTATGTTCTTAATATCTACTCACTAATCAAAGGGATTTGCAACTGGTCAGCATGTAGATAAATTACTCTGTTCTAAATTGTTGAATACATTGTACCTGTGTCTTACATTATTTTGAAAAACTAACTGGTCCACCCTCTCTGTACCCTCCAGAGCTTGCAGAGTTACCACACAGTCCCAGCTGTGCAGAAATCAGGTTTGGTTTGGGGCAACCTCAGTCCTTTCTTCTGTTAGCTCAGGTGACTGCAATACACATATTTTTGCTTTTGTATGTGCTTTTTCCCTTTTTTTTGGCTTTCTCTCCTTGACAGAGATACAATGTTAACACTGTTGTCCAGATTTCAGGAGTACAGATTAAATACTGGCTAGGCTACCTTTCAAAAATAGATCCAAAGTTACCAGGAGATACTGAGGTTGGAGGATGCTGGAATTCTTTTAGTGTGTGAATATGCAATTTTTCTAATGTAAAAAAGGCTTAAACCTATTATACAATTTCTTTAGTTTGTTCAGAAATTCTGATAAAAAGGTTTGTAACAGAGGATGCCTATGATACATAATGGGGTTCAGTCACACTTTATATTAAAGTTCCATATAACATGCTTTATAAAGAGTTAACAAACCACTGCTAGACTTTACAAGCGTATTTTCAGAGGTAGGTATCAGTTGTAGCATATGGCTAACAAGCAGCTCATTCAGAAGGTGGTTTTGTAGGTTATCAAATGTAACTTCAGGTATTTTGCATTTTAAATCAATTAACTCTTTGTTCTGTAAATGCAATGGAATTACTGTCCCAGCTTTCTTTAGCAATTAGTTGCTTCTTCATAAATCAAAGGTAACATTAAGGACACCAGTGAGAGAAAGATGCTGTACTTGAAAAGTTTTGTGTTGCTTATTTCTTAAGAAGCCTAAATAGGCCAATTGAAGTCTTCTGTCACCTTTTCTAAACCCGATCACTGCTGATACATATCAGAAGGCACTGAGCTCACAGGGGTGTCTGCTGGGGCAGGGCCAGTCCATGTCCAGGGGCATATTCAGGGTCATCTACTTCTCGTGTGATGAATGTGTAGATATCAAAAAATGCACAGCACAGATCTGACAAAATACTGCCCTCCAACTCTCCTGTTCTGCAAACAGTTACACTGGTGCTCAACTTCACCCATATGAATAGTCTCCCTGACAGCAAGGAGACTGCTTGTTGTCAGCAACTTTGTCGAGAGTGTTAAGGAAAAGCATAAATGTTTTTGAAAAAGGCCTGAGCCTTTAGCCAGTGTTTGTTCCCCACAGGCTGCCTGACATTACTTTTGCAATGAGAGAATGGAGAGCTTTGCCTGAGGAGCAGAGGGCCTTAGGCCTCTTTGGGCTCAATTTGCTGTCCCCTGAAATCCCATTAGTACTGGGGGCCTTAAATCAGGTGCTTCATCGACATGTGAAATACTTGCAAGCTGGACGTGAAAGTAAAGTATGAGCTGATAAGGGAGTGAGGTCTTTGGGACACTGGGAATGTTTTGCACAGCTGGAAACCCATATGTGAATAGAAACCACAATAATCTCAACATAGGTCCAGAGGAGCAAAATAACTTGATGCTGATTGTGGATGGCTTTTCAACTTAGTGTATTTTAAGTCTCTGTCCGTGTATTTGAAGAGTATTTGTTTTAGGGAATGGCAGCTTATGCAGAGGATCACCAAAATGTGTATAGCATAGAACTGAAATTATTTCAGTAACAGACACTAGTATCTATTTTAATTTGCACATGGATCTCCAGTGTATATGACTAAAATACTATATTGTTAAAAATGAGAGGAAAACAACACAAAGGTGTTTGTAAGTATGTTCTATTTGTAGACTTAAGGCTGTATTATGTTGGAATTTTACAAGCCAAGTTTAAATTGTAATATAGAAATTATTTTTATATTATTTTCAAAATACGCTACAGAGCAATATTTTGCGCCTTTATTATAAACAGGGTCATCATTTTAGTAGGTTACTTTCAGAAATGCTGGTAGAAATAACCATGAAAAGAAAGCTTTGTAAATGTACTTGTTGTTTCTAACTGCTCTGTCTGTTGTGCACATCTATATCTAATGTGAGTTGAATATACAAATTTTTTTTAATTGAAAAGCTTTAAATTTTTCTTTGTATTTTTTGGTACAACACTATTCCTCCCTATTTAATTCTACTCTTCCTTCCAATCCTTACCAATAGCCACTTTTATAAGCAGCTTCTGAATAAAGTCATCTGGAAAATCTTACCAAATGAAACATTTCTGCGCAGATACTGATTGACTTGGAACATTCATAATACACTGAACCCACTGGAGTAGAATTAGTTTGCTTTTTTTATAAAATGATTTTCAGAATGAAAATCAAGAATGAATAACCTGTGCGATCATTTAGCGTCCGTGGGAAGAAAATCACTCTAGATCACAGAAAGATCATCACTAATTGGCAGAAACGTCTTAGTATATATCAAATATGCATTAGCTTCTTGCAGATTGTTCAGTTTTTATTTCTTCATAGTTCTTTGTACTGTACATATCAATTACTGATAAACTGTGCAAAAAAAAAATCACAAACCTAATGCATATGCTAAATTAGGAGTCTGTGTAGTTTTTAACATTCCCTAACTTTTGTGTTTGGTTTGTTGGGATTTGTTTAAGAATTACTATCAAGGTACATACTGCAACCAAAATTTCCAAATCTGGATGCCTAACAACTCTGCATCCAGGTTTCTCCTGATAAAGAGACTGGTTTTAAGATGTACTGACCAACAGTTTCTGTGGGAAGAAAAGCTCACTCTTGGTTTTAGAAAATCAAGTGAGCATTACTGCAACACACATTCAGGGCTTTTCTTTATTAACACTTTGTTCTTCAGTCAATGGAATTTACATTTTCTCTTTAATGATTTTCCACATGTGGACAAATAATTGGGCTTATTCATAATGTGATTGTTTGAATATGGAGAGACCTTCCTTGTACCAGAACACCATATAATTGTTTAACTATTGCATTCTCAATGAGGCTCATGTTTTCCACTGGATGGGGAGGGATATAAGGTCTTATATTTTCTTTGCATATCATGATCACGTTGTTTTGTTTGGTTGGGATTTTTCCTCTCAAGTGAATATGCTGTTCTGGTTGCTGTTTTATCTCCCATTGCCTGAATGCATGTACTGTATCAAGAGAATTGAAATGGCTGATGCACATTTGCACTGTGGAACAGGCAATTTGGGTAAAAGCCACCATGTTCCAAACAGCCTTAAAATTATGACTCTCTGGGGACTGAGAGTCACTTAACTGGATGCAGCCTCTGTCCCACTTCCTCGTTTAACCAGGACTGTAAAACACTCAAGCCTGCTCTAGTCTGTGTATCTGTCCACATCCTTCTCTGAATAACCTGTAATCTTTAAAAAAAAATTCTTTAAAAAAATTGTGATTCTTTGAGAAACTCTAGTCAAAAGAGGAGATGGAGTGAAAACAGAGAATGGTAGATAGTGGAGTAACCAGGGGATCAAAATCCTAAAAAGAGGGAAAACAGTTAAGATGATCAAAAACTATTTCCTGTCAAGACTAAGTTTTGTAGATCTTCCTGTATTCTGGGAAAACAGAGAAGGGTTTTGCCATTCATCTCTGCATCTAATGTAGCCTCTTACTTTGTTGCAGAGGTTTGCTATTGGGGAAGAAGGGAGAAAAGGAAGTGTTCTGCCCGTTTTAAACAAAGCAATTTCTAGTGGCAGAATCATCTGAGATTGCAAAAAATATGATCCAACATTGAAACTAAACAGTGCCTAACTCCTGTGTTTGTTGTGTGTTTAATTTTCATTTTGCCCCTTTCAAATCCCATTTCTTTAAAAAAGGGGGCAAGGGAAGTTTAAAGATTAAGCTTGTATGTTAGTGACCCAGTTCTTACTTTTTTCACATGCAAAATCAATATAAACACGAAAATGGAATTGCACTTTCCCTCCTGAGCAAGCTGAGAGATAAAAGCCACCTTTCTAGGTAAATTCCATATATAACTGCTTTGCCACGAAATAAAGCTAGAACCCCTTGGTACAGAAACTTTGCCTGATGAAGCCTGACAGTATGACAGGAGCCTGAGAGCCGTGGCCACCATGGCCTTGGTCATTCTTGTCTTTAAAACACATGCAGTTCATTGTGGCCTGTGATGTGTGAACAGTATCGTTGTAGTAAAGATGAAGTGGAACACAGGCTCGTTGCCATTTGCCTCCAGGTTTAAGTCACTTCCCCGTGCTGTTGGTTAAAATAAGCAGGAGATGCAGCAGCCTCCTTTCAGTGGGCTTGCAGTCAGGTCTGAATTGAAACACAGCCATGTGGGTGTGACAGAAGTGCTCTCGTCTCTCAGCTCTGCAAATTGTGTGCACTTTTAATACCAAAATGAAGCAATGGGTTTAGTGTTTATTTTCTTGAGACTCTGAGTACTGTAAATACAGTCTTTGTATAATGCACATGGTGTGTGTTACAGTACAAACATGCTTTTCCCTCAGAGCTGCTCAGAGAGCTTTGCATGCACATGGTGCTGGTTTCTGCTCATTCACCATAACCAAGGAGAACAAACAGGATTTAAGCCTAGACTAAATACTGGATGAAATCAGCCACAAAGACCTAGGCAGCTGGGAGTTCCCAACCTTGGTGTTCTAGGCCAGCTTTGACAGCTCTGTATAAAACTCTATCCCAAGGATCTAGATTAGGTTTGTGCTCTTTGCTGGGAAGGAGCACTTACTTCCGTGTCTTTTCCAAGCTCATTGCTCTTAGCCTGCTAATTCCCTGTGCATTTGTAATGTGCCAGGCTTAGCATGAGTCAGCTATGAAGCAGTTTTTCAAATCTGCATAGAGCTCGTTTTCTTTTTGGAGTCCATCTGGAATTTTACTTTGCATTCAATTTTAAGACATTTAAGACATAAAATACTGTTAAACTTTTCATAATGCCTTGAAGTTGCCTCTTGTGGGACTGAAAGACTTTTGTTCTCCTTGGAGGGCCTTGTTTTTCCTTGTTCTTCCTCATTAATTCTTGTGACTAACGTTTTTGTATGGAAAAAGTTAAATGAAACATTGACAATATTAATGCTGTTTACATGTATTTTGTGTTGTTAAAACCCAATGCCTCTTAGATACAGGCAAATCTTGAAAGACAGTCTGATGTATTATATACTAAATGTACATGGAGTTAATTCATCATAATTTTACTATCGCTATTGTATAATATGCCCCCAAAAATTGTACATCTTTTTTTGCTATTGCTAACATTTTTATTTTCATCTTGTACTTTCTTGGACAAATTCTAAAGCTCTTTGTCCTTAAAGCCTGTGGTAGATTTTCCAATAAGGAAGATTTGGCTTTCTCAGTTCAGTTGGCACATAGAGGGGCTTGTCTCCCCAGACAGGAATTAAAGTAACTCAGATGTCCCACCGTTGGTTTAGAGTTCATTTATTCATTAACTTCGGATCCCTGTTCAGTTATAACCAAAGCTAATTATATGAAGTTTAAAATATCAGAACAGGTAATGTGACTCTAACAACCTAACAAACTCAGCATTTTTTAACCCATAGAAATGTACAATAAAGGTATTTGTACTTGAAGTCCATATTTCAAAGAAAGATAGTAGTTGGCTCTCGCTGGGGCCTAAGGAAATGTTAATAAGGAATAAAGTAAGTCTCACTGATTTTTGTTGGCCAAGAATTCAATTTCTTGGTAGTTTTACTGCCCTCCTCATTTTTCAGAGTCTGAGCTTCTTGTTGTCTTCTATAAATTTATAGTCTTTTAGCAAGAATTGATTTAGGATTTCAATAAACAATATAACATATTACAGATATTTATTTAAAGCTGAAGTGACTTTTCAGGTTTCTTGTTTGACCACCTTCATGCAAAACCTTTATCCTGTATGAAAGGAGTGAATTTATCTTTTCCCATTCCCCTCCCTATTCCTAATTTCAAGACATGATTGGTTACAGTTACTTTTGTCATTTTTAAGATGACTGCCATATTGTTTAGCTCCAAAAGAAACAAGAGCATTAATTAACATTAAAGGATAGTATTTTTGTTGTGAAAAGTGTGAGTTCTTGAGAACCTTTTCTACATGCAGTTTCCATTGAAATTCAATTTAAATGTCATTTTTAATCTGTTCCATTCTTTGACAAAGATGATGTGTAAGAGCTGTTTTTAGCAGTTGGATTGTTACTTTGTAAAGTATTAAAGCACTAAACCAATTTTTGCAATAGATAGAAAAACTTGCTTTTGTTTTGAAAAACTTCCAGTATAACTGTCGCACTTTTTATAGCAGAACTGTATTTAATGTCTTTCTTTTATGAAAGATTACTCAAAGTAACTGATAGCTCTGTAATCTGTGTGAATTGGCTTCTCCATTATTTCAAACTGAGAGAAGCCATAATGCCTATTCAATAAAATTAACTTATTTCTAAAGTATCCATTTGCTTGGATTGTTGTTGGTGCTTTCTGTGTGCTCTCCTCAGTGTGAAGCTGGGGAACCCCGAAGCCCAGGGAAGAGGCAGCGGGTGAAGGGGCAAACTGGGGGGTCAGCTGGCTCAGCACCTCCTTGGAGTTGCCATGAAGTTCACTGTTAGATTGCAAAATTAAGTTTCATAGATTGTATAACTCCGAAAGTCTGGGGCAGAAGCCAGAAATGAGGCACTGCCTGTTCAGCTTTTGTTTTCCTGGAGTATTCCCGGTTCCTGGGCTCCAAAGGCACAGGCCCCTCTCTGCAGGAAGGGCCACTGTGGTGCAGTACAGGCTGGGCTGTGACTGTCCCTGTCACCCTCCTCAGGAAATCCCTGCTTGTGTCATCAGGCAGCACAGAGTACTTGTCTAACAACTATTTTTTGAACTACAGCATTTCTCTAGAGAAATCCCAAGTGCTGAAGAAGTTATATTAACATGTGGTAACTTGCTCCTATGGTTAATAAACCATTTTTTAAAAAAAGCATTCTGTTTCTAACCTGAATTTGTCTAATTCCAGTTTTTGCCTTTGGATCTCATTTCACTCCTGGCTGATTGAGGAGTTGCCTGAGGCCTTGAATTGCTGGTACCCTCTGATGGGGCATCTCTTACCCTTCTCTGTCAGATTGTGCCTTCTAAGGCTGTTGCAAAGGCCTATTCCCAGTTCCTGGAATGTAATCTTCTCATGCCTGTTCTTAAAGACTCCTCCAGCCTTTTAAGGTCTCCCTCAATCTGCAGAGACCCTAGTTAGACTGAAAGCTTTTTTTGAACTACACTTGAGCTGCAGCAAGAATGACTCGAGGCAGACGTGCTGCAGCTGTACTAAACAGCCTCTCTGCTGAAATACTCTCTAATTCCACGTAAGGATTGATGGTGTCTGCATTTCAGCACATGTTTACTTCTGAGCTGAAATTATTGTAGATTTATTCACAAAGATGTCTTTAGTTTCTAGCCATAAGATGTAGAAGGAACTCTCCTTCAGCTGCTTTTTGACCTGGTGTTTTTGGAGTCGTGGCTTCCTGAGCCAGAGTCCTCCATCTGCTGGTGATGGAGGTGAGTGCACATCTGGTGAGTACAGCCAAGTTATTGGTTTTTCCCTAAATGTCTGAGTTCATTTCGATTGTATCCAACACACTTGGTTGGTTTGTACCCGGTTTTCTGAGTAATCCAGAGTACTCTGTATTAGCGTTTAATCTATTTAATCTCCTAATATTATTACTAATTCTTTTAAAAAGAATTTCCCCTGGTGATCAATAAAATGATTAGTTAGAGAAGTTAGAGAAGGGATGGCCCTCTCTTGAGACAGTGGATTGGTGATTAATTATTTATCAGTTAAACTCATTTTTTCAAGTAATCTAAAAAGGTTTGAAAGGGCCTATTTTTCATAACATAATACTGTCTTTTTTAATTTTGTGCTTTCTTTCTTGATTCAAGTTCCACATGAACCACTTCATTGTTCTCCCTTTGTTCACAGGGCATGTTTACCTTCAGTAATTGCTGTTTGACATTGTCTTGAACTTGAATGGGAGGTAAATCAGACAGTAAAATAGAGTAGGGAGGGGAGCTAAAGCACCTTTGAACATGTCTGCCTGTTCTGCAGATCTCAGAGGTTTCAATATATTCATAAGCCAACCTGCCTTAGGATTTCCCTTCTTCCTGCTGCAAACATACTGTACCTACAGACAGAAGAGAAGCTAAGGGTCAGCAGAGGTCATGGACCTGCTCAAACCTGTGCAATTGCTGGAGTTTCTAGCAATATTGTTCTTAAATATAAACACGTTAAGCTTATCTGCCTGGCTGACTGATACTGGAATTATTTTACCTTTATGGCAGTGGTAGATGAAATAATTCTTGTGTACTCTTTTTGTATTGAAAGACCACAATCAGTGAACTTATTTAATATAATCAGATCAAATTTGATTTAATATTGAAAATTTGGTTTGTTAATGGAAAGAAGGGAAATAGAGGTCACACCTGCAGAGTGCTGATGAAAAGGAATTCTTCCCAGCCTGTCAGCTTTGTCATAAGTGATTCTAATTTTCTTCTGTGGCTTATTTTTTTCCTCACCAAACTAACTGGTATTTATAGCTGATTTCTGGTAACTTCAAATCTTTCCCCAAAAGTTACACCATCTATTCCCAATGTTTGTTATCTTTTTTTTCCTAATTTTTCATTTGTTTGATTTCTATTCACATGGCTGAGTTAAACTCCATATGTAACCAGAAAATATTTCTAAAAAGCAGTGGGTTTTGGAGCCCCCCATGTGAATCAGATTTCTAAACCTTGCCATTTATAAGATCGATAAATTTCAGGAAAGGTTACTGACTGGGCAAATGTTACCCCTAGAACCAGAGAGCAGCTCTGTAACCAGAACTGTTAAAAAACACATAACATACGGGTTATCTGACTGGATTTTAGCTTGAAAACAAAAAGGCTTTACAAAATGAACCATGGGTAAGTAAAAACTTGATTTTACTTTATAGAGCTGTGTTCTGCTTCCTGTGATCTCCTTAAATAGATCTGTGTATCAGTCTAAGTTGCCACACATTTGAGAGACTCACACTACTTATAGCACAAGTGCAATGTTTTTCTTCATGTAACCACATTTGCAAGAAAAAAGAGAATTTTAAAGAACAAATTTACCAAAATTCCACCTTGCTGAAATCAAACTGCTAATATGGTTAACTCAGAAGAAGCAAAATGAAAGTAGTTCAAGCCACCTAACATTGCTCTAAAACTCAGATGGAGAGCAAGTACAAGTCATGTGGGAAAAGCTGGGTTTCTCTTCCCTGTTGGAAGGGCTGATTCTCCCTTGTGTAATTTCAGTGCACATCACTGATGGAATTGCACCACTGAAAAACATCTGTGTCACAGTTACCCAGATCAGGGACATACTCTAAATGGAGAGGGCATTGCAGGTGCTGCCCCTTGAGGTCAATAATCCAAGGGGGGAAAAAAAAAAAGGAAAAAAAGGCCAGGAATAGGTTGAATGAAGAACTCAAACTCCTGAAATAGAAGTAGAAATTTGGCTGGCATGCCAGCCTCCTATCTCCTTGGAGGGACAATGAAGACCTCTTTAAGGAGAGAGCAGAGTTAGGGGGCTACACTGGGACCTGATAACAATGGATTACAAGGCTCCTATACAGCTAATCTAAACACACAGAGTGCTGTGAATCTAATACAAAAAATGAACAAAAATATTGTTATTCCTGTAGCCATAGTATTTGCTATAAATGTTTAGCTATGTGCAGCATAAGAACTAAGAGAAATCTAATTGATGAAGCAAAGGCTGAGACACCTGAACTCCTTGGACCAGAGAGATTCCTAAAGGATTCCTGTCCTCTCTCCGGTGTGCCCGTCTTTATATTTGCAAAATACTGTCTTTCTGCACAGAAAAACATTAAGTCACTGTGTTCACTTAAGAAGGTCATAGAACCACCTGACTAGAAAAGCCATTTGTCTCCATGTTGTACAGAATGACACTGAATTTACTTTCTTCATTCTGCAGCAAATCATCTTCAGGTTGAAAACTATTGGAGTGATTGGAATGAGAGAACGGCAGATCCAAACATCCACACCTCTTCCACAAGATTCAACAGCATGTAAGTCATGGTATAGTCAAGTTTCTTTGAAATGTAAAACACCACACATTGCACTTCATCTGCCAATTATAAAAACCTTTGGTTGGTTGAGTAGGAAGGAGGAGCAAATGACAGTGGCTAGTGTAGGCCCAGCTATTAATACTTGTTAATTAGTGAGTATATTTACCATGGGTAGACCAGAGAAAGCTGCCTCCCCTGTGTAAGATGGGGAGCAGCAGCAGGGTGGCTCTTTGGCACAGTTACAGGGAGAGCAGGCTCCAGTTTGGCCCTGTGAATCTGTTATTAAACCTCACAGGTGATTCCTACTTCCACAGGTCAGTGTCTGTGCCTTTGGAGAATGCATCAGACCAAACCTCAGTGTTCCTGAGGCAGATGCTGCTGTCAGCTGTATCCATCATCTGCTCTGTCCTGGCTGGCTTGTGCCTGAGCTATCCCAAAAAGTCACCTGGTGCTCCTGCCCCATGGGGAATACTGACAGCACAGGCAGATAAACCTTCACTGCTCCCATTTTATATGCAACTTGTGTTGCTTCTGTGTGTCCCCAGCACAGCAGTTCTGACATACTGATAAACATAATACAAGAGTCCTGTAGAATGGAAGCCCAATTGTCCTGCCAAGACAATCAGGAGGAGTTTCGATTTCTCTGCTCTGGAACTGAACTTGGGTTTGAAATACAAAATACTGGAATTAGTTAAGTGATGGGACCAGGGAAATGCATCTATCCCCTTTTGCAGTGCTTATGGGGAATGTTCTCCCTAAGCTTCACATAATTTGTGTGAACAGAGAAGAGTCATGAGTTTAATTTGGTATCAGAGTCTGTTGTAAAATCTGTTATTGACTTCTTGCTTCTCCACAGTATTCCAGAATACCACAAAACTGGCAAATGTACCATCTAGGAGATTTTAAATGTTGGCAGAAGGTTAATGTAAGAAATACTGCTTTTCTTCTTTTAAGAAAATTTTTTAACTTAAGAAATTACAAAGTAAAGTGGAAGTTGTTTCCAGACATGAACTAAAATTATGGATGCATGACTACATAAATCAACGAACTACTCCCTGGCTTTTTCAATAAAGTTTAAACAGCCCCATGGCCCTTTTTTTTTTTTAAAGCTGACACATTAATTGTGCTGATAATTTTCCAGAATTTCTGGGTTTTAGCTGGTTTGAATATATGTAACAAACACTTTCCAGAAAGCAGGCTAATGTGTTACCAAAGACATTATACATTTGCCATTGGAACTAGAGAATTTGTAGGGTTGGGAGAGTGGGGCACATCCATGAAGAAAGACAGCTCTGAGACAGGACTGTGCTTACACACAGCACTAATTCTGCTGCAGCATCCCAGTGAGCTCATTTCCACACGACAATTAAATCTTTACTGTGCCTCTGGCTCAGATTTGGACAGTCAAGAGGGGCTGTGTATCTTTATTACTGATAAAACCTGTACTGCAGCCAGTGTGCTTTGCCTTTGGCTTCTGTTTGTCATACAATGATTCTTGAGGAAGGGTTTTTGAGGAAATTATCAGGGAAGCCAGGAGGTCATTAGCTGTAGCATAAATATCTCGTGCATCTGCGTTTCTAAGATTTGTGGACAATACTGCTGTCATATTTTGTTATCAAAAATAACTGAAAGCAAATGGAAAATGTAAATGCTTCAGCATCACTTTTACTGTCTAGTGCTTCATATCAGTAAAACATGGCTAGGACCAAGTAGCTGAAATGCTCATTACCCTGTCACATGTAAAAACCTTTTTAAAATGAAAAATACTGTTCATTAGAAAAGACGCTGTGCAGCACATCCTCATTCTTCCAATTGTTCTCTCTACTCATGGGACATAACATTTACCTCCCTGAGCTTAAAAATAAACAGATTCTCATCCAGCAGGTGTGCAGAGAGGTTTTGTGTAATTACAGACATGGTTTATCAACCAGAAAAAAGACATGATTAGGAATTGTACTAAAGAATTCCCATGGATTTTTCCCAGCCCTTCCCAGACCAGAGTCATGCCTAAGGAAATGGTAGTTCTAAGTTAAAAAGATACATTTTTGTGTGGTACTCGCCAAAGCAACTCTTTTTAGAGGCACCTAAAAGGGAGGCAGAGCTTTAGATACTGACTGCTGCCCCTGGACACGTTCCACTCGTGCTGGGTGTGTCACACAAGTGTTCCCTGCGCTGTCAGGAATTTATAAACTGGGCTCAGCCTAAGCTGAGGTGACCCTACGGTGCAGAGATCAGTGGAACAGAGAGTGCAGACTGCAGGTGCATAGTAGAGCCACAGTGTTTTTCCTTGGAGGAGGGCAAAGATGCCATTCCTGTCTGTGTTGATTGCAAGGTGCTGTGCAGAAGCTGCTGACGCATTTGCTGTTTGGAGTGAGGATCTGAACACATGAACAGAAAATGACTAAGCAAAGGATTTTTGTCTTCTCTGGGCTATGATAACATGAATACTGATTGAGGACTTTGTCGTGAGGCTGAGGGATGTGAATCTAAACCATTGCTATCAGTAAAACAGCAGAATTCTGAAAGCATTGCACACATTGTCCATCATACTTCACCTCCTGTATCCAAGAGGGCAGGGTTTTTTCTGAGAACCTTCCATCTTAGTTCATAAAACCGATTCGCTATCCTCGTAATAGCCCTGTACTTCAGGCAGATCATTTTAAGGACCTGGTGAGGGTGCTACATAACTTGGCTGTGATTTTTCTCTTCCTGTGTAATTTAAGCACAGGCCTGGGCATGTTCTCAAGGTCCCAGCTGGCCCCTCCCAAAGCCAGCTCACAACACCCGGAGAAGCTGGGATCCTGAGAAAGCTACACAAAACCACAGCCAGAGTACAGCTGAGTTTTAAAGCTGGCCACTCAGCTGTGCCTGTACTCCTATTTAATAGCAGTTAAGTGGTGAAGTGCTGTCTTCTTGAAATGCTTTCCCTCTCTTAGCAAACACCATGTAATGTGCAATTTTTACAGTGACTTGTAGCATATTTTTATTCTTGAAATACAGCCCAACCTTTTGAGTCCTCCTTAATCATAGTGATTTTGTGGAGAATAACAAATTTTCCATTCCTGGCCTTAAAACTAGATTTTTTTCCTCATTTCCTTCAGCATTAATTATCCCTCCTAAAAATAGACAGGTGGAGTCCAAAAATATCCAGTGGAGCCTTACTGGAGGGGTTCTTGCAGGGAAGCCAACGGCCAGACCTGATTTATTCACCCAGTCTTGTTGTTTGTGCAGACCCACCCTGTACCAGGTTCCTGTTTCCAGGCTTTGCCTCTTGTTTGCTCAGTTAATCAGCACAGCTGCCTGCGAGGGCACGTTACAGGGAAACCATCCCTTTCCCAGTCTTCAGGGAAGGTTGCAAAAGCTGGGGAGTGCGTGGCTGCTTTCAAACCAGCAGCTCTTGAGAGTGACTCCTCTCCTGCAGGGAGGAAGGTGGATGTAGGTCGTTTCTTTTGAGGCATCTGCCAACCTGCTCTGCCCGGGAGCACGGGTGTTTCCCTCGGCTGGCCCTGCAAACTGTCAGCAGGGCTCAAGGGACTGGCATTCCTGAATAAAACTTTATTTCTTGTTCCTGTCAAGTCATCCTGTTCCTCCCAGCAGCCTGCAAACACAGTTTGCACGGCAGCCCGGAGTGGGAAAGTTTGGGATTTGTTTTGCAACTTCCAAAGTCAACAAAAAGCTTGGATGTTAAACCAAACCTGCAAGACCTTCCAACTTCATGGAACTTTCTGTCTGTAATTTCAAAGGGTTCGAGGTAGTTCTCAAACTCGGCTCTGATCAGTGGTGATGTAGGAAGTGTCATTACTCCCCTCTGGGCAGATTGTAGCTGTGAATTTGATTTTGAGATGTATGTGAGCTTCCAAGTGTGGCATCTTGAGACTCCCAAACTGACATCTTTTTGCAGAGGGTGGGGCATGAGGCTTGAGAAAAAATTGTAGGATCTTTGAAGTGCAAAGCTTTGAAGTTTAAAAAAAGCTAACAAATTCCTGTTGCAGTTCACTATCTGTGGAAAATCTGGAAGGTAAGACTTTTAACCAAAGAGACTGGATAACATTTAAAAGTAACAGACTGCGTAAGTGTGGCTTTCATGTTTTAACTGTTTATGCAGTGCTGGAGAAGGTGAGCTCGATTCAAAGAGTGCACCAAACAACACCGTCAGTCTCCACCTTCCTCCTGCATTCACAACACTGACATAAAATGTGTGTGTGGTGGAACGGGAGGGAGGAATTTCTCTCTTCCCGTTGCTATTGTGTTTTGTTATGTTTTGTGTCTGTTCAGTTTGTCTCCAGGATCAGAGAAGTGACTCAGAAAGTTATTTCCACAATAGGAGAGCATGGGAAAACACAAACATTGATCTCTTAAAGACACACTGCCCTGTTTGTTACCTTACCTTCTAATCTGTTGGAACTGCTACCACATGAGCTACCTTACTCCTTCCTCTAGAACTCTGATTGGATTTTGCCCCTTAGGCCTTTCTTTTTTCCTCTAGAAAATGACATAAAATTGCACTACCTTGTACTCCTTTCTTATTTTTCTATACTTATCTTCCCCATTTATTGCACCTCTTATCTGTTCCCCACATTTTTTTCATCTCATTCCTCTTACTATGCTGCCATACACGTCAACGTCTCTCTCAAACCAACACCATCTCTCATGTCCTTCAGTTGGGTCTTTTTTCTCCCTGGCATTGCACCTTCCCTCTGGGAGACATCCCTGGGAAGAACATTTGGGCTAGCTCTGAACAAGCCATCTGGGGCACTGGAAGCCTTTGTGACCCTTTGGAGTGTCCCTTGTAAGTGTAGTGGCACAGGCCCAGACGTGCTGCAGTGTGCTCAGGCAGGCACGAGTATCCAGGGATGCAGAGGAGAAACATCAGCTCAGCACAAACCTGCCAGCAGCAGTCCCGGAGCCTCCCTCAGCACAGCCCCTTGTGCCAACCCCTTTCCCAGTGAACATTTGTTTCAGCCAGTGGGAGCCAAAGATTTAATCTAACTCCTGCCAGCGCCAACCAGGTAGGACAGGTTAATTCTTTCTTTACAATGATGATGAGGCAGCAATTATACTCTAGAGCTGTTTTCTCTTGGTGAGGCAGAGCTATGACTAAGCTTGGTGTTTTGGGTTTGTTAGCAGACCTTGGGACCTGTTCTTGCCTAGAACCCCCCTCAGGTTTTCTTGGGTCTCTTTTCTTCACTCTTGTTTTCTTTGATGACTTGTTTAACATCATCTTCTTCTCCAAGTTGCCTAAAGCACAAATCTGGCTCCCAAAGCCAGTGTTCAATCATGCTTCCCTCTTCCCCTCTTGGTGCTCAGATATCTGGGCATCCGGACTCCCTCCCTTTCCTGGTGCATGGATTGAGAAATCTGTTAAAATAATCCCTCTCTTTCTCCTCTTAGCTGTGCCAGCAGTGCATTGTAGCTACCTAAACACGTTCTTGCCTGCTTCACTTGCTGTTTGACTTAGCTCTCTGCTGCAGTCTCTGGTCATCTTTGGGGGTGCTGCCTCGCTTGCTTGCTCTGACATTGTTTGGGAAGCCCCACGTGTATTCTGGTGCCATGTGACCCTTTCTAGTCAGCTGCTAGAAACACTTGTCTCATTGTCCCCACCTCATTTTTATTTCAGCCTCTGTCTTCTCTCACTTTTCTCTCTGTTTCTATTGACTGTGTATTTATGTCATTTTAATCTCTTGCAGTCAACTGGCAAAGCATGCCATGGGTGTGGTTCCTTGAAAAAACAGGGCAATGAAGCTTAAGGTGGATTACTGTGAAGCCAGAAATGATACACAGGTGAATGGAAATAGGAAAATCCCATCCTAATTCTAGCATTATTATTGCTTCTCTTGTGAATTGGAGGACTACTGCCAAGTCTATGAACATTTCATGGCACATGCACGTCTCAGGCAAGACAGAAAGCCATGTGCATATTTAGGAACTGGAGAGAAGTTTCTTTTGTGGGTGAGAATGTGGTAACATACACATTTCAGAGTGTGGGTGTCTGGGTAGGAGGCACATAACATTACAGAATCAAGGCAGCAACTCCATCCTTAACTGAAAAGGCATGTCCTTTTGGAAGGAATTGTTTGAAAGAAAACTTTGACTGATCTTCTGTTCCCAAACATGAGATTTCTGAAATGCTACTCTTTAGGGCCTGTTTTCACAAACAGTGCCTCTAAGTGTTGCATAACCTGTATTTTCAAGAAACCAGACCAATTCCTTCCTATCTGCCAATACCTCATATTTCTGAGAAAGTCACTCAAATTCGTGTTTCAACTTCTTCATCTTTAGAACTAGAAAAGAACATTTCAGGATATAGTGAGATTACATTGCTACTGTTTTGACAGGACATTGCCACTTGTAGAGATGATCAGACATTTGCAAAGAACTGGCCTTTGAAAGAAAGGATGGCTGACTCTGACCACATACCAATCCCATAACCATCTTGCAAAGAAAAATACAGGATATACCAGCTTTGATAAAGGAATTTCACTATGCAACTACAAAATGCTAGTTAAAGAAGAGAAGAGTACAAAACAAACATCACAGAAGCTTTCTCTCAATGGTTAAAACCCCTTCATTTTAAACAACAGCTCTGGGTGAAATTTAAACAAAGATATCAAACAAGATATCAAGCCTCAAATGAACAGCAGAAATATTAAAAATTGATGCTTTTTAGCTGATACATAGAGAAGGAAATTAAGAGAAAACCAGTATTTCATTGTTACAAGTTTTATTTTGGAAAATGTAAACGTCACTAACCATGCATACAAGTTAAGACAGTATTTTACAGTTCTTAATTTTCTTCCTTTTTCCTTTTTTTTCCTTTTATTGTTGTTGCATAAGACATTATCACAATATATAATCTATGCGGTACAAAATACATAAAAAGTTACAGCAGAGCAAGAATAGATGAACATATAACTGTACAACTGTAATACTTCAATGTAGTGATTTAAAGAGCTGAAAAGTGAGCCATGGAAGCATTCATGTGCTGCTGGTAAAACTGTACAAGTGAGGAGCTTTATAGTTCACCAAAACTGGAAGAATGTATGTAAACACGTGCACACGTACTGGCACACATGTTCTCTGTCACCCATACAGGCATGTGCTTGTGAAAAGCACATGTGCATGCACACACATGTCCTTCAGAATGCATAATATACATAAGTAATGCAGCTGTAACCAGATATGAAACTCAACCACAGATCTCCACCAGGTTCAAACTTTCCAAATGCAATGGCATTTGGATCTAGGAATTTGATTCGGGCCCATCACTACTTATAATGAAATGGATACCTATTTTTGCTCTGTAGACATCCCTTCATTATTCAGTGTGTAGTACAGACACACTGCTGTGTATTTATGTATACACACATACTATACAATATACACACATATATGCATTTATATATATGTGCATATGCTTATATAAATCCATATATATAAATATATATATATATATAAAAACATCTCTACCAGTGGATGGGCTTTTGTATTCTATATTCTGGCTTATGGGGTAAACAAGTATAATTTGGTTATTTTTTTCTGCATAAGGCTTTACCTTTATCCCCAAGAGCTACAAATACAGATGTTCATCAACCATTCACTGACACAGACTATGTGTTAGCACCCAATGCACAAACAGATGGTGTGATGGAGTAAAAAAGCACCTGAAAGTTAGTTTGTAGGCATTACCTGATGAAATTAGTAAATCAAATGGCAATAAGAAAAAGGCAAGCTTTAAGCATGCAGAGTTGACTTTTCTTACTCTTCACAAACTATGTTCCCCAAAACAACAATGCACTTCACAAATTCTGTAAGTCATGACAAAGAACTAGAGAAAAGCAGTTGGGAATGGCAATAACTAGATACAGGTAAGCTCGTCACAAGCTCCTTTTAATGTCTGGCTGCATGAAACACTGAACATCTGGGAGGAGGGTACTGAGATTTTAAAGGTGTACAGGGGTTCTCACAGCTACAAGTTATTGCAATGGTTAATGCAATAAAGAGGGTAGGAAACATACAGGAATTAGGTGTTACCATCAAACAGAGGCTTCTGATGACTTGTCATAAATAACCTTTGTGGTTATGTAAACAGATAGTATGCATGTATTATAAAAGCTAGGAACAACTAATTTGCAGACATAAAAAATTCTCACAAAATCTAGCTGCCAGTTTACCAGGACTGCTTTCTAAGAAGCAGGATGACAACTGAATTCATATTGCCATTAGACCTTTGCACAGGATAATGTTAATGGAAAGGGTGAATTTATTTCCAAGAGAGTCTTTATTTTCAGCTGAGTGGTGGTAGTGAAGTGATGCAAGACAGTTCAGCTCGCCAGAATCGTGGTTGGAGAAAAACAAACTTTCAGGGCTTTCTTAATAACAACAAACCTGTTGTAATAGTCTGAAATTAAAAGAAAAAAATCTGTCCTGGCAAGGTTATAGTTTGTGAGGATTCCCCTCAGCAGATTGCATGGGGAAAGGAGGAGGCAGCAGAGATGCCTTCCCAGGACTGTGAAGAAACCTGCACCCTGCCAGGGCAGTATTTCCTGGGTGTGACATGTTCATTGCCAGGACACTGTTTTAGATTACACCACTGGGTGAAACAACAGAAGGGTAAAAATCTGAGGTTAGTTTGGATAAGTACCCAGATTTCAAAACATAATTTGAGCTGTTTTGACTTCTCCTATCTGCAAAACTTGGGAAGAACCATCATGAGAATGGAGTCTAATGACCTTTCTGGTCCTTAGACATTTCAAGCAGATGCTAGAAAAGAGCAAACACTAGAAAACACCAAACACACTTTGTTCACATTCAGCTTTGGAAACTACTAGTGGTCTGGAATTCATCATTCTATCCCATGATGTATCAACCATTATTTGAATTATTTGAATAGACTTATTTGAAACTCTAGCTGGAATTTTAACACACATTGAATGTCAGCCTAACACACACTGAGGTATTTACAACTAAGATGTAAAAACAAAAAAGTTTTAATGTCAAATTTCAGAGAATTTCCTGAAAGTGTAGCTATGTTGGCTACATATAGTCCCATACTCTTCTCATTAAATGAACTGATTGAACTGGAAATGTGACTTTGATCCAATTTTTTCCTGCTTAGACTTAGACAATTATTAGTAATATCTATGAGGAATATATGTAAAATGTTAGTTGACTGTTTGAGTTAAAGATTACTTAGTTCTATGTCCCTCAGACAGGTTGTCCCATAATCTTCATATCCTACAATCTCAGCACTAATAAAACCTGGTGCAAATATTTCTCCAGGCTATTAAAACAACTTGTTTGTAATGCATCTACTGGTTCATGCTGAATTATTAAGCTCTAAATAAATGGACTGGAGTGGTTCTTCCTTTCCTGAAGATTGGTGGAAAAGATGATTTTACAACAAAATGAACTTGGAACTCAAAGCCTGTAATTTTTGCTGGTACTCAGTGCTCCTTTTGATTTTGGTTGTTGCCCCTCCCTTCCATATCCCTCTATTAAGGTATAATGATAATGAGAAATGTGTTTATTACTTTTTTGAAGTATGTGCACAAGACAGCTGACCTGTACAATTCCTTCAGCTAGATATCTGAAATGCCTCTTTACTAACTACAGCACAAGAGCACTTTTAGCGGTCACAGAAATGATTAGAATGTGAATTCCTGTTACCTGAATTGTATCAAGTTCTTAAAATTGTGTGTCTCAGTAGATGAGATATTAAGAAAACATAAAATAAGAAAAGGAAGTCTATGGAGACAAACAGATCTAGCTTTCCCCCTAGCTCACAGAGGTTGGGCAACTCATCATATAAACACTCAACAATGTTTTTCATCTTGCAAAAATCCCTTACAATGTTCTTTCATTTTCTGTGAAATGAAATAGTAGAACTGGGCCTCACACGACTTCCAATTCAGAAGGAGAAACTGAGAATTTAAAAAGCTGAAATCTGAAGCAAACGAACATGAAAAAATACTGAAGTATCTGCACTTGAAGTATTTATCTATACAACTAATAGAATGTGTAGTATTAGGAATAATGTGTATTATGGAAGTACCTATGAAACTACTTGGAAATCTATGTTAGCCTCTCACAGTTAACATACAGTACAATAAAACCTGGCAGAATTGGATCAATGCAAAGCAGCAACTAAGATACAGGTTCATTTGGAATCTGGGAGCATTCACTTAATATCAAAGGACAGGTTTGGCATTTCTTTTCTTTTCACTGTGCTACAATTAACTGCATTAAAAAAAATTTACTGTTTCCTACAGTAAAAACAGGAACCCCCAAAATTCCAGAATCAAAAGGACCTGAATTTATAATACACACCATCAAACCCAGACAAACCAAGGAAAGTGTATTTGCTAAGAATGAGGTCTTCAGTACATCACAATGTTCCTGGTCTTTTGCTGTATTTTCTACCACATAAAACCAAAATATCTATCTCCTTGTGCTCTATGTAGTGTCAAATATTTGAAAGTTATCGAACACTACCCACTATTCCCTTTCTGTTATTAAGCAGTATTCAGAAATAAGAGCACCTTGCTTTATGCTGGTATGTGTATTTTTGAGAAACTTGTAGTAGTGCTGAGCTACAATGTAATTTTATTTTAAAACTTAATGCATATTTTACTTTTCCAGTCAAAAGATACCTTATGATCTTCACTTCCTTTTATCAGTGACCACAATTTTGATGCAACAGAATACAGAAATTATGTCTTAGCCAATTTATCTTTCTAAGATACAGCCGTACAGTAGGTAAGTACCTTGACAACAGTTTTGGTGGGCATTGGTTCAGTAATGCTATTTCCATAGTTCATTAAAAAAAAAAAAAGGAAAAAGAAATAAAGGAAATAGTTCAAGTCACTGTGGTTTGATTTGAATATTCTGTTGGTCCCATACTGAGCAGGCAGTGCAGAGAGCTTAACAACTTGGAGAGAGTGACGACAGAATGGCTCCGAGATTCCAGGCCACCTTGCAATAAAATGTTACCCAGTGTAAATATGTTTCTTCATGATTTAGGTTACTTACTTAAGGCATCTTGTTTATATTTTTTCTCAGAATTTTATCTAGCATGAAACAAACCAAAACCAAGTTTATTAACCTCACAGAGATTTCTGCAGTAGGAAGTTGGAGCATCTTCAGCATGAAGTGAAAAGATGGCTTGCTACCAAAGGCAGAGGGCAGCTTGAAGAAAGACAAGACTCCTGTTTGGATACTCCTCAACATAGGTATATAATCAGGAAAACAAACAATGGAAGAGTCTGGTACTGCATTCCAGTATTGGTTTGGTTTCTGTATTGTTTGTTTCCCCAGTGTGTGAAAGAACCTAACAAAAAGCTTATGAGTGCAATTATATTTACACAATAAGGCCATCGTTAGGGTGTGTCTTCATTGTAATTATTGTGTAACATAAATATCCATCCCTGAGAAAGGAGAAGGGGGACACGAATCCAACACAGTTGATTTTTAAGTATATGTATGCTCATGTTGTGCAATCCTGTCTTACAAACTACTTTGACACCTGAGGTGAATTAAGTGGGGGTTTTTCCTTTTTTTTTTTTCTTAGATTTTTTCATTTTCTTAAAAAGAAAAATGAAGAGGATCCATAAATGGTTGCAAAATATATGAAATATTGAGACAGCAGGAGTCACTAAGTGTAACATGTAAGTTTGTCTGTCCATGAGGTTAGAATAGCCACTTTTGTGGTCGGGTAAAGAAAATCTGACTAGAAACTGCAGCGGGAGGAAGCTATTTACTGGTTTTTAAGAAAGGGGGCGTCGGGAAGGGAAGCGACAGAGTATTTCAAATGTGTGCAACACAAACAAAACTCCAGGTTAGGCATTAGAGGCAAAGTGCTGACATCCAGTGCAGGTGGCTCTACGGGGAGCTGGCGGGGCTCATGGTGGGACTGGAGGCGTCCGAGCGGCTGTAGTCACTGACAGAGCCCGTCCTGGAGCTGCTCCCGCCGCGCCTCTGCAGCATGCTGGGCTGGAAGTTGGCGTGGCGCCGGGCGTGCTTCGTCAGGTGGTCGCTGCGCATGAAGCGTTTCTCGCACAGGGGGCAGCTGAACTTCTTCTCCCCGGTGTGGGTGCGGTAATGCCGCGCCAGCTCGTCGGAGCGGGCAAACTTCTTGTTACATCCTTGCCAGGTGCATTCAAAAGGCCGTTCACCTGCAGGAAGCAGACATGGCGTGGTTAGAAGGGACAGCAATGTCTTCCATGGGGGTTTTTTTGGTAGGCAGAAGTTAGAATAAAAAGGTTGGAAGCAAGGTAGATGCCACTTGGCACTAGCTGCATGGAGAAGGTGTTACCCTCTGCCACAGAGGAGGCTGCTGTGGTGTTCCAACACATTAGAAAGTACTGTCAATCCAACTAGTGATATACCTTATTTGATAACTGCATCTTCAGGGATGCTGGGCTCCTGATCCTTTTTCATGGACATCACATTTCACATTTCTTGTGGTCTGTTGGACTTCATGACTTGATTGTATCTGTACTGAGCTTTATAGTATATTCACTTACTCCTCCAAGCTGTCCCTATGTGTCTGACTCAATGCTGAAGTTCAGAAGGTGTGATGAAGTCTCCCTCTTCAGCTATTTAAAAACAATTATGGTAAAAACACAGAAAGGCAATTTTGAGGTACTGGATGTGAGGCTCTCCCTTGTATTCTCCACAGCCATGCCTGTGTTTTCTGCATTTGCTACAAAGTCCTGTAGTTTCTCTGCTTCACTGCCTTGGGTCTCATCTAGAAGTGAGGCAGGGAGCCCTATACTCCAAACAGGTAAATGTGGTACTTTGAAGGTACCAGCCTTCTGTCAATAACTAACCAAAAACCCATGACCTGTGACACTTAAGCTCAAAGAAACAATGCTGTGGTGACCTGATGTAGTTCTGAACAGATCTCAGGCATGGGAAACATCTCCCACAGGGCAGATGCCTGTGTGGGGCAGGGCTGTGCTGGAGCTCTGCACTGGGGGAGATGTGCAGCCTGAGAAGCTCTGCACACTGGTGGGCAGATGGATATCTGGAATGTATTCCCAGCTTCCTCACTGAAGTGCTGCATAGCATTGGGCACCTCACATTATCTGTTTCCACCCTTAGTTTCTCCGTTTGATAAAAATGAAAACATTGAATCATGAAATGTGCTGTCTATGCATATTGGTCTGGTTCTGGTTCATATTGGTCACTGGCCTGAACTTCACATATTCCTTGTTATTAATTGTGAACATCTTATTCTTTTGTGAATACACAGACTTAGCATTTTTTGTAGTTGTAATTTTAGTATCTTCCTACTTGCACTAATCCTAATGCTTCTAATTCTGAATAGCCAGTTCAAGAGGTTGAGAGAGCTATATAAATTCTGCACCCAAGTAAGAAAGAAAAGTTCTCCCCACACTACACTAAATAGTAAATAAAGAAAAATTAGTCTTCAATCTAAGCAGCCAATAATCTGCTTTAAATTCACAGATTTGGCTGTAACATTTATCTCCAGGATCTACTTAGGAGGCTTCTGCTCAGAAAATACTTTTGTTGGTTCCTTTTCTTTCTGTTCGTGAACCCTCCAAGACTCTTCAGCCAAATCTCAAACAGAGTCTCATTGAACAGACAGGCAAGTCTTTTGTTAAATAGGATTTCATCCAAGAATCTGAAGAAAGCAAGTGTCTCTGATGTTTCCTTGATTATTTAGAAGAAAGACCAAGTTTCATTAGACCAATTGTTCTTAAGCACATTCGGTGGATTTCATTACACCTACAACTACAATGCACAATGCAATGGTTGTATCTGTGCAGTACACAAGGAGATTTTCATATGGGGAATCATGTCCACCACCTCCTAGTGATCTGCTAAAGGCAGTGAAGACAAACAGGACTGCTTTCAGCTAGCTTCCCCTGAACTAAAGCCTAGAAAACTTAGGGTTCCACAATGATTTTAAGAATAAAACCACAACCAACTGCTTTTTAAAGGATATAGTCTTGTTGCTTAAAATAACCCATCCAAACCTATTTAATGTCCTCCTTAGCCCTCTCCTGCCTGCAAACTGTCAGGGAGTGAACTCTCCACCTGCTGATAGAAATAGGAAACAAATGGGAACCAAATGTATTTTATATGATTATATGTTTGCCACATATCATCTGTTCTTGGATATGCTCCTGTCTGTGGTGGGACATGCCAGTCACCCCTGTTGTGTGACCACATTCACCAGTCTTCTGCTTATGTTTTGGACATATAACAGATATACTCCTATGAGGACTCTAGAACCTTTGGGAAGGGCACTGAGACATGGACTTGAGAGGTGGATCTGACCTGCAGAGTTGGAGTTTCTCATCCCTGAGCTACATCATTTTTTGGTAAGGCAATGACCTTTGGATGTTTCTATTGCCTAAGTTAATTTTCTCTGTGTTTATTTATATTACAAATGATGTCAGCGAATGTTCTTCACTTGAAGAACTGTCCTATGAAATGGCTGCTTTCAGACAAAGGAGGCAAAAGTTTTCATGTACTGTTTTGCTTCTGCTGTTGATAAGCTAAATAGTACCTTTTTCTCTGATTAGTTACCATGGAATCAGCTGCTCTTGTCTATGATTCTATCATTTGGGAGACAGCAGTAGGCACAACATTCCAGTTTCTAATGAGAGAGGAGGTTCTGAAACAGGATTGAGTAAGATCTGTGTTATCCAGCACTAACAGTCAGCTGATGAAGGTATTGCACAACTTATCTCCCCCTTTCCTCAGTGCACATCAGATGTGCATGAGAACTCACCTGCCTGATTTGATATTAATGATGGTGGTGAGGATTTGGGTGCTGAGCCAGAAAATGTGGTCTGTTTTCCACTGCATTTCTACTGTCCTATGTCCTCCTCCTTCCTAGGAACAAATTTTCTCCCCTCAGTCCTCTCTAGTCTTGATTTGAGATCTTCTTGGTAGTTAAGTTTCTTGGCCAAGTGCTTTTCTGCTGACAGCTGGCATCACTCTAGTAGTGGTAACAGTTCTCTAGAGTGCTTCCCAGCTTTGCTGAGGTTTAGCAATTCCTCTTCAAAGAAAAACTGTATTGTGAGGAAATGCTGGATGCCTTGTGTGAAGATATGAGACTTGTTATGGTTCATAAAAAATTAGTACACAGTCTGGAACAAAGTTGCTGCAGGGTATTAATTAAGACAAGACCAAGCTGCTGCTCCAAAACCACACATGGAAATTCACAGTCTGGCATCATTCTCATTCTCAAACAGAAGGGATGTGGTTTTCTGTGCAGGTAAGTTATATAAAAGTCCTTTTACCGGCAGTAAAGCAATGAACAGAATGAGAGATTATATGAATTGATTGCCTAATCTCATTAGGGAACGTGCAGCCACAGTACAACGTTCTTGCATGAGCAGTAACTCATGGACATGTTGTACTCAAGCAGGAGCTTTCACCAGTGAAATGGCTGCACACAGCACAATAAGGATTCATTTTAAGCAATGCTGAAGTCAGAATTTTATCTTTATGCAAGTGCAGAATGTGATCTTCCAGATTAGTGTAGAAATGTTATCAAATAGCTTAGATATGGCAGGAAACACATAAAGCATGTGAATGTGCACATTGAGAGTCTTAATGGCAGCAGCAGTATCTTTGTGCATTATGAGCCTGTACAGACCCAGGAATAATCTCCTTCCTGCTTCACCAGTTCATCTCTATGACATCCAGCATCTGAATATCAATTACAAAAAGCACTGTGTAGGCCCGAGCATACTTTTAAAATAACCTACTAATGATTGAAATGCCCGAACAGTTTGAGACAACTGTGATAGTAACCATTTTCCAAATTAAAATGCCAAGATTAGGCAATCGTGTGTGAACAGTTTGAAGTGTGATATCCACTGCCCCACAGACTAGAGTATTAACAAGTCAAACCACGTTTTGGGGGCTACTTTTTCGATTTAACTCATGTCATAGCTCTGCACATTGTGTTAGCAACTTCAAGCATACGCCAAGGCCATGCAGTAACAAAGAAATTTGTATGCTGGGAATTCCACGAGTGCCTGAAAAACCAGAAACAGTAAACCAGAAACAATTTTCTGTGATCTTTAATCTGTTCTGCTGCTTCACAGAACAGCATTGTATGTTGTTATAAAAACAGACTAGAAACCTGAACATGCCACTGTGTGCTATTCTTATATTTCTACGTTTTCGTATATAATTAAGAGTATATTTGGAAACACAGATCAGCAGGCTGGGTGGGGAGGATGAGGGGCAGACAGTTAAATAGAGATGTGACAGAAGCAGCCTTCCTCCAGGAGAGGAAATGCTATCCTGGGAGAGAACATTCAGCCAAGCAGACTATGTTTCTTGAGACTGGCTGTTATTCGAAAAAAGAAAAAAAAAAAAAAGTCATCCTTCAATAGCAGTGATACCTATTTATGAATATTTTACTTTATGTTATTCTCTTATTTATAAAAAAGACCTTTTGCATGACCACAAACCAAGTCCTTGACCTTCTGCGTGCAAGAGAGAATAATGCATAGCTTTGATGTTAGAAAAATGGTTGTTTCTTTATCAAGTATTTAAAAAGGGATCAAAAAATTCCAAAGACTCACAATTCCAAATTGCTATAAAATCAAACCAGCTAGTTTTAAATTATGATTTTAAGGTTGTTTTTTTTTAACCAAATAAGCCAAATGCAATTGTTTTTTGCATCTGCTTTTGTGTGCCTGTACACCAGTTTTTGGGTATCTCAGGTACCTCCACGCCCATCTAACAGAGGCAGCAAATTCAGCAATATTAAGCTTCACCAGTCCCAGGGAAATGAGGACATTTTAGTAATGTGAAAAGTGAAAAGTGATAGGGTGAATTTGACTGTCACTGGACACCAGAAACCCAATCCGGGAGTGCGGTATGAATGTCCCAATCCAATAAAAGCTCCAGTCGGAGTTCCCATAGCACTAGACACAGACACTGGGACATAACACTCCCCCAGGGCCCCGGGACACACAGCAACAAGGAGCTGGGATGCATTAGGACCTGCTGACAGAAGCATGCAAGTTCCTGCTAATTCCATTATCTGTCATGTGACCTTTTTTTAGGAACTGGAGTTCTCAGAATTCCAGCAGGGACAGATCCAGACATCTACAACCTCACTTTATAGTCTGCATGTCTTTATTTTGATCTTTACAAATCCAGTCATTAAACTGAGTAATTTTTGGATCTTATGTTCTGTGTGTGCACAGGAAACTATTCCCAAGCAGGAGTTGCAACAGCTACTATAATATCCATTATTTAAATCCTTGGTTTATTTTCTGTACCTTAACATTTTCATTGAGGTATTTAGACATGTATAAATATTTCTTGAAAGGGGAATTTCCAAGTGGCAAGTTTACATTTTAAGGGAATGTGTGTTACTGTTTGCTCTGGAAGTGCTTGTATTGCTCCATCTGGGAGCACAGATTACACCATGTGATTTATCTGCTAAAGTCACAGCTAAGTAGAACAACTCAAATAGCAAATGATGAACACACACGTTCATACACTATAATGATAATGGCTAAAAAGCCAGAGAAATGTAAGTAGTGACAAATTCTTCCCCTAGCCTTCCCCACAGTCAGGTCTGCCCGAGAACCAAAAGAGCTTGTTTGGTCTGTCCTCTTTAAAATATTGCCACTCACTTCCACCATAATGGAAACAATTTTTTTTTAAAACAGATTACATTCTATCAGTTATATTCTAGGCTTTTATTTCAAACTCATTCGATAATGTCTTAAAACTCAGTTTATAATAACTTTAACAACAGCATTTTTATCACCCACATTTGCTTTTCTTTTGTCAAAGTGGAATCATTCCAGCCTATTCTACCTTTTTTTTTCCCCCCAGGACTCTCCATCACATAATCTTTCTGTTGTCTAAAACACACATTCCATGGCTTTATTGAGTATCTTTTTAAACAGGGATGCCCAAGCTGAACTGCTGAACTGCTCTGTGTGACTTTCTATAGCTTGGCATTTTTTAAATATCCATGGTTTTTATTCTGCATTTTTGCACAGTGAATTAAGAATCTGAAATTTGAATCTGTTAGCTTTACCAAGTCATTTCTGCCTACCATGTTAGCTCCTGACTGTGTCCTGTTTAGTTCTTGCTTTCTCTCTGCTGCAGTGCACCACTGTGTTCAGTAAACTAAGCCCTGTGTTCCCCTCCCAGCTAAAACCTAGTTCCAGACCACTTCACACAACCAACCAGTAAGTAGATGAAAGTTATGTTCCAGGATCTGGAAATAAATCTTACAGCAAATCTGCTTTAAAACGAAACGGCCATAAATTTAATAAAAAGAAGTATTGCTATATCCTTTGCTAAGGTTTTGAATGAAAGAGGGAAATAAAGGCTGGAACTAAGTGGATGACTTTTTTCATGCTCAGTTGAAAAATTAAAAAAACTTTGAACTGCAGAAGAATTCAGTAAACAAAGAAGCCTATAGTCATTTTATTTTTAGTTGACCAAAATGTTTAACTTATTTTGGTATGTTTTTTTATAACACTATTTTAACTCCTTTAGCTTTGGGACAGTTTCCAAGACAATGACAATGTTAATCTGAAATGAATAAATGAAACACTCTAACAGAGTTTTTTCTGAAATAAGAAAGTCAGTCTAAACTATTTGCTGACTACTTATCAAGGAACAACTGTTCACCAAAAAGTGTAGTTTCTATAATTCTTGCTAATAAAGAAATGCGAAGTTTTTAATATTCTTCATTAACATTTCTTGGAAGATTTTCCTCCATGAAGATTAAATGCCTGACATTTTTATTAAGTGACAAACTGGAGGTCTGATCGTCTAAGAGAACAATTTCATTTGTGTTTTCAACTTCCACTGAACTCCCTGTGTTTACAAGCACAAGAGAATTCCAAAGACAGCCAACAAGGGTAAGCTAACCAGCCAGGGCTAAAGACCATGAAAGTCTATCCTGTACTTCACAGAGAAATCCTGGAATACATTTTAGATCTGTGCTGAAACTGTGACTGAGGACATGCCCTGTAGCATTGCAGTATGACCCAAGGAGTCTCAGGCGATTCCCTACAGAACGTTAAGTACAAGAAACATTTCCAGTGCTATGCTAAGATGCTTTCATCTCCTCATACTTCTGTTCTTTGGAGTCATTTTGCAAACTCTTGGTATGTGATGCAGCCCTTCAAAACACTGTGTCTGTTCTGAGCTCTCCCTTCAAATAGTACAAAGATGTACTAACATGCCATGCATTGCCATGACCAGGAAACAACCAACCTGAAGTCCATGCCAGAAAGACCAAGCATATTTTCAAAACGTATATTTTTATAATCATCTCTGCACTGGTATTGAGTGTTAAGAGTTCCATGAATAGTGAATTTTTGGTTGGTTTTCTTCTCTCTAGCTGTGTTTACACTGTAGTCTCTCTGCTAGAGAGTACTCAAAACACAGGTAACCCTGCTGGGCAACTGAGAAATTAAATTCTTTCCCATTGATTGAAGATCATAAAAAATATCATTAAACTTCCTTCAGGATTTCCAGTTCAAAATTCACATCCATATCTGTAGACCTGAGCACTGAGAGTCTGATGCTACTTTGTTTTACTGCACCCTCGTACTGCAACACATAATGTTTGTCATTGCTAACACTGGGCTTTCTCTTGTGCACTTTGTCACTTCCTGCTTTCAGAAGAGTTCATGCTTTAGTTCTTCTCCCTTCCTTCCCCAACCCCTCCCTGTCTTGTGTGTTCCTTTCTCTTTTGAAACTACAAACCATCAGCTGTCCTAGTCCAGGGTTTGGGNTCACCCCTTAGGTATAAATGTGTGCATCTGATGGCTGGATTTGACACATCAGTAGAATCCCATGGAATAGAAAAGCCAACTCTGAAACTAAAGTCTTAGAAAGGGAGAGTTAGGGAACAGAGATGTGNCACCCTCGTACTGCAACACATAATGTTTGTCATTGCTAACACTGGGCTTTCTCTTGTGCACTTTGTCACTTCCTGCTTTCAGAAGAGTTCATGCTTTAGTTCTTCTCCCTTCCTTCCCCAACCCCTCCCTGTCTTGTGTGTTCCTTTCTCTTTTGAAACTACAAACCATCAGCTGTCCTAGTCCAGGGTTTGGGAAGCTCTGAAGTCAATTATACAGATTACATCAAAA
>WEIV01031177.1:70395-91641 GCA_013390005.1 Calyptomena viridis
TGGGGGGTATGTGGGTGTGTTAAATATGTTACAGAGTTTTTCTCAACCAGATAAAAAATCATGAAGGCGAGATTAGCCTTCAAGATTCCTGCCTTTTATGATGGGGTCTGGATATATGGACACAAATCTTTGTAATACAGTCTCTCTTTAGAACTAAGAGGAGTATTTAAAGCCACTTTAAAAAAAGAGGCTGCATTAACTGAATTGAACTTAGTCATGTGCATTATTCTTCTAACCAAGGGACAAAGGCTACTGGAACTACTAGCAAAATGATGGGAGTTCATTTACTAATGTTTTTGCTGCCCTCCCCAGCTTCCCATCACAAAACTGTTAGTAGCCATGACCAGAAGGCAGAGAAGCAATATTCTTGCTGGTATCTAAAGGACAGGAAGTTTAGCAAACCAGCTCCAAATTCTTTACAAAGCATTTCTAGGGGAGTTACGGATCATATAAAAATGCAGTAAGAGCAGGTCCTTTTGAACATCACTCTGCTCATTGATACTTTGGGTGTTTGGGTTGGCCATGTAAGGCAAGGAAGAGATGCACAAGTGTGTTTTCTCCTCACAAAAGTATAATGAGCATGAAGGATGTTCCCCACATCTCACAGAGCAGGTGAAGTTGTCTTTGCATGGCTAGAAAAAACAATGCACAACTTCGTGGCAGCAACTCCATTACTGCTGTATCTTCTAGATGGCCTTGTCAAAGTCTACATAAAGAGTATTTCTCTTGACCAATTTCTGGGCTATTTGCTGTACTTTTGCTACGTGACTGCACTAATAGCATGTACACTTTAAACGTACTACAACAATACCTCTTAGTTTGTAAAGCTCTGAATAACCAAAACTTCAGTTGTCTCCTACAAAGGTAGGAATCCATCATCCAGAAAAATGGCAATTTACACAATTATATGAGATGGTGTTTACAATGTATGCAATTTCAAAGAAAAGGTATAAATCTCCTTACTGTTCTACATGGATTTATCATTGTTATCTAGTGCTGCTCTTTGTGGATTCTGTCTTAACTCTAAAGCTTAAAGTTCACTATTTCAATCTCTTTCTCAAAAAGTTCTGGCACACAAACAAAACGGAGATCTCCCATCTAAGAGGAGAGAGCCATCTGAGTTGGAAACTCACTCCACCCAGCAGGGACAACCTCCACATCCAGGTGAGTGTGCAGACTAGAACAGGCCCTGTTTGCCCCACAGGAATAACTCCTATTGACTGTGCTTCCATGAAGTGCAATGCCTTTGTTTGCATGGACTTTTGCCACATCCTGTTAAAAAAACCAGCATTTTTTCACTCTCTTACTGGAATCTATGGGTAAATAATGCTCTTTTGCCGAATACCAGTGACAGGCCTAACTTAAAAAATGAAAGGCAACAGCCTCAGTGTCAAAGAGCTGATGCTGTAAAATAATGCAAACTAAATGTTGGGTTTTCTGCCAAAGTTAAGCACCTGCAATTGCTTATGTAATTTCAGTTCATTGAGCCTAAAACTCTTACCAGGTCTCCTTACCTCTTGAAGCATTAAATCCTAGACCTGTGCTCAGTAAAGCAGGTGAAATCCACTAATTTAAAAGAGCAGCAACTTCCACTTGATTTTGTCTCTCCTGTGGCTTGTTCCAAGAATGGAGATCAATAGCTGCCCCTTTGACTTTGCACTTAAATGCCAGATAATTAAATTGTGTTATGCTGAAATGATGAAGTGATGAATTCTGGGGAGAGGAAGATGAGTCCTGGCTATGTGTCATTTGCAAACCACACTGAAGCATCACCCTTTGCAAACAGGGGAACTCTGAGGCTTAGTACAGAAGCTCTTTCATTACTGTATTTCTCTAGTTTGTTCTACTCACATCTACAAATGTAATACAGAAGGATAGTTATTAAAGTATCTATTGTGATTAGAAATAAAAAAACAGTGTAAGTAGAGCCTCTGAACACACCCGGATATTTCTAAATGACAAAACTGAAAGATGGGGGTATTTTTTTCCTTTTCCCATTGGTCAATTATACTTTTAAATAAATATACTTGAAAAGAATACAGGGGTTTAAACACCAAAAAATCTGTGCTAATCAGCAAATCTGACCCATTGCATCACCCCAGCAAAGGAATTTCAGTCTAGAATTCTTGCCTTGAGCCAAAAACTTGTTTTTTAAGGGGATTTCTTCATTCCTTACATACAAAGATTGTGTCTTCAGCATAGGTCAGAGAAGTTTGGCCTCGTAAAATATAACAGAGACAAATATTGGTGAAGGTATGTGGGATTTTGTTCTTTTTCTGTCATGTTGATGAGCCAATTCAAACCTTTTAAAGTGGCAAGGGACTAGAGAAGGGCTCTCCAAATGTATGTAATAATAAACACAGTGTTTTTATCAAATGAATCCAGTTAAAACTTGAAAGTAATAATGTGGACCTTGATGAATATATATGCTGCACTGAGGTCTGTTCAGCCACCTGCAGTCTCCTGGTACCCTGTTGCAACATACTAACATGCTGATTTGTTGTCTGCTACAAGCTGATGGTTTCAGCTGCACCACTCACCCTCTGTTAGTGCAAATAAGGTGATTAATGACAATGTTATGCAGACAGCAACTGATGCCAAGAAAACAAACTCCCCAGACTTGATTCTTCCTCCTCCAGGAGGAAAAAAAAATCTTACTCATAGCTGAAACAATGGAACCAAATGCATCTACAGGACATGTGTAGTTAAGGTACCAACAGAAATACAAGGTTTCCATTATAAACTGCTGTCTGGGTCCTTCCTGTGCTACCTCAGAATCACTCACTGCGAACTCAGAACAGCTCCAGATCAGACATCTGACTTAGCATCTCCATGGGAACTCTACAGTATTACACTCCTTGGCAACCCATCCTTTTTCAGCCCACTCTTTACAGCGGGAAAATAGATTACATGCTCAGCATAGGACACTTCCCCCTCTTCTTCCAGTCTGTGCTACCTCTTTGTGAAACTCAGGATTGTCCCAACAGAGCTCACAGGCTGTCAAGCCATTCATTCTCAGCAGTGTGGTCATCACGAACAGAGATTATACATTATATACATTATATACATGTAGCAGAATTAACCGCTAAGTGCTCATAGGTCAACTGGCAGGAACTAAAAATGCCACTTAATGACTTCTGAACGTTGTAACATCTTCTTGGAGGCTCTTGTGAACACATCTCCACAGATAATTGTGCTCCTTCTTTGATCGATGTGATGACCTTTCTTTCCTCAGCCTTCAGTGTGGGCGCAGGTTATTCCTTGCTTGTCTAAAAATGCAAGGGTCTTCTCTCGCTATCTGAAAATGCTGTTATCTAGTCCTCATTGGAAAATTCTACTTAGCTTACTTAGATGGTCTGAAAGTTTAGTTTATCTGAAGCTCAGTGCTTGTGGCAGTTAGGAACTTAAAATTAGATCAAACTTAAAAACCTGAACCTGAAGATGCTGGTATTACAAGAATGTTTGAAATCAAACTGAAACATCATAAACCATCTCTGTCTCTATGATGACCACAGAAACTACCTCTGTAGTGGGTAAGACTGCTTTCAATGAAAGCCTACCTCACAAATTATTTTTTGTGGTGGCTTTCAAAAAAATTTGCCCGGTCTCTGTTTCCTGATCTCTGGTTAGACAATTGAGGAGAGCAGTTAAATAGGTAATGACAAATTTTATTTATCTGGTATGAACTGTGGGTGAATTCATGCTGAAATTGTGAAGCTTTGGCTCCATGAGCTCTGCCCAGCACTTACGTGAATAACTGCAAAGAAGGGATCATATGACCCCATGAATCAGTTTTTTCTCTGTTGACCTATCAATGATTTTTTTATTATTCTATTCTACTAAAAACAGAGCAGTGCTTGTAAAAGCAAAGCTTATCAAATTAATGAAAGGTTGTCCTGCTATGCAAAATAACACACCAAAAGGATTATTCATCTAAACTGAGACCTGTACTTTATTTATCTGAATTCTGGAAGATGTTGAATGTCATCTGCCTCCAACTGAAGTGCACGTACTTTGGCATGAATAGACCTTGCGGGTAAGTTATGACATTTTATGTGCACAGCATCTCCCAGGATTTGGGGACAGGATGAGATTTCATTTTGCTAGAAGCCAAGCAAACAGAAGTTAGTAAAGTTGTCTTTGGCTATAACTGTGAAATGCCTCTTCATGAACTTTTGAACCATTTAATCAACAACCTCACAGTAACACAGCGTGCATGAAACATGGGACTTCAGCATTTGTGAGTACAGCTAAAGCTGACTGAAAAATCTGATACTGAGAGTTTATTGCAACTGTATGGAAGAGAGAGGGAGTGGGAATTTCCTGTTATTTTATTCTCATTCTGGATGGATTGTTTGCCAGAGAGCAAGGTGGTGTCGAAGTAGTTTATGAGCAGCAACTGCCAATGAGCATATTAAGCATCCAGCTTCAGGGAACAGGCAACTCTGGAAAGTAGTTTTATGGGCTGATAATCAAACAGTAAATCTGCTGCTTGACACCAGGCAGCTACCATTCAAGGTATGCATAAACCCACTGCATACACCTCAAAATCTCCTGCCCAGATTGTAAAGCCACACTTCCTGTTTAAAGCAGGCTTCAGGTTTTGTTTTTATTAAAGAAATGAGATTCTACCATAACAGTTGTGCTTATAGTCTAATGTGCTCACTTTTAAAACAGGTCACCTTTTTTTAGAAAAGGCAATATTTGCAGTTCAACATTAAAGCTTTGCACGTCTCATTTTTATGCTTTATTCTAACAATACCTCTCCTGTTTATTTTGCATCTCCTCATCTAGCAGTCTCCTTCAACTACAGATGTGTGGAAAAGAAAAAAGAACACCAGTTACCTGCTCCTTTCTAGTTTCATCTTCTTTCAGCCTTTTTTTATGCGTTCATTCTTTAAAACTACTAATGTTTGTAAGCACATAGACATCTAGGCCTTATTCTCATATAGAAGCAAAAAATAAATAAGAGAAGGTTTTCAACACTGATCACTGATTAAGCTGTCTTTTAATTTTGACTGTCTTAGTGTTTTAGTCACCAGAGTGAACTCATAGGTCTATACACGTAAGTTTTTGGAAAATCAGGCTCCTCTCCAATGTGTCTCAAGCTGTTTCTGAAAGCATGAGTTACCACCTTGGCCATATTCTATGCAAAACAGAAACAAATTGTAATTAATGAGATGTTGCAATGAGATTTCCTTAGCCTTCCTTCTTAGACTTGCCAAACAACTTCTCTCTAAGCCTGCAAGACTTCAGGAATCAACAGTCACATGGAGGGGGTACATCCTGTGCCAGAAGGCAGGCTGTTCTATTAGACTGCAACATAGGAGCATCACTGCTAGAGCACCCTTTCTCTGAGCAGTAACACCCATGGGGTGACACCCCCTCAGTGCAGCTCAGTGCTGGGTGCAGGGTCACAAGGCAGAAGGCTGGCTCCGTGTCTGACACATGGGGTCACGGCGTGGGAGAGAGGCCATGGCAAGAGCTGGGGCTGAATGAATGGAGCATGTGCTGGTGGAGGAGACGAGTCACGAGCCCATTATCTGAGTGTGACTCTGGATGTGAAACAGCACTGAAAAGATCTTACGTAGAACACAGACGAATTTCAAAGACAGCTTTGTCAGGGCATCTTGGTATGAGAGGTGTTCTCAAGCAACTAACTCACTGTGTACTCGCATACAGAAATCAACTGATTCCTTTTTTCAAAAGAAAATACTACTTTCATTACTTTCCTTTTTCAAAGTTACGTTGAAAGGAACATTTTTAGTATTTTGAAATTTACTAAAAGATACATATATACACATCATGGCCTCTTTAGCAACTCTGTCTTCCTTGCATGCTGCACCCATGCCTTCATTGTTTGCCTTTACAGAGCAGTCTAGCATTAAAACCAGTTATGTCTCACTGCAGAATGTGGTTTGTACACATGAATCATGCTGGAAGTGCTGCCCAGCAGCCACCATTTTCTCTGTAAGTACTTTAAAAGCCTCTTGACATGTAAACCATTTCACTGTGTGAGTGATTCTTCAGCAGAGATTCTGAATTCTACAGGTCATAGATGTCAAGTAAAAATGCAGTTGCTGTAAAAGTAGACAAGTTGTAGTAGAATGATTTCTATTACTTCCCCAAACATAAATTACTAGTGCCTCAGGACACTTATTCCTGCTCTGCTACACCTGTTCATTTAAGAACACTTAATTCTGGGTGAGGGGAGGAAACCTGTTGGCTTTTTGAGGTGGGGCAGGAAATCCCTGTGTTTGCAGGAAATTAGCTGACCACACTTGGCATGCCTGAAGCAGAGGGACTAAAGAAATACACAGTAAAATACAAGATTTTACTTTTACAAGATTTTACTGTGGCCAAAGATTTTTCAGGAAAAGCTTCCTGTGATGAGAAAGTTCTGTGAAATATATTAGGAAATATGCTATTAGTATGAAATTCTTAAAGATATCACTGCCATTTAAGTCTGAAGGCTGGCTCCAAATCCTATGCATTGGATATAATTTTTAACTTTGAAAAATATCATAGAAGTTCCCTGGTGTTCTTCCATTTGGATTCTTGGTCAATCTAGCCCTAAATCTGGGAACCACAAAATGACTTGAACCTGACCTGTTCATATTCCCCACTCCTACTTAGCACAGCTCTGGAAGCCATGAGGGGTCTTGGGCTAGGATTCAGGAATTGCAGAATGCAGAACTGCATGGTTCATACACTTGAGTAATCAGGAGGTTCTGTTACAACAGACTGACTGTAAATAAACCCAAAGAAAACAGGAATTGCAACTTTATGAGTTATGTTGTACCCTGACTTAGCTTTGGGGGATTGAGATGACCCAACTATTGCTGTTGCAGCTTGACAAGTGCCAAATGGGACAGCTTATTATTCCTGCCAAAAGACGTGAGATGCAAAGTACTCCGAACTTGATTTTCAGCCAGTTGTTTGGAACTTGTTTCTACTTTCTTTTGAAAGTAAGTTTTTATAGATCAGTTTTAGTATTTGTGAATAATGGACAACTAAGTGAAAACTAAAGTCTTAGGAAAAATGATACATCATTACACTGCACACGACCAGGTGTATGTGTAGCATTTTTTTCAGAAAATACTTAACCTCAGCACTGTAAAGCTGTGTACACCCGGCTGTCTCCATGCTCATTGATGCACATTTGTAAATCACCTTTTCAGTGATTCACCCTTTGTTCTACTGATCTAGGCTGTAAATGCTGTTGGGAGCAATTCACCACTCTGCATGAGTCAGCTGGGTCCTATTCCCATGGCTTAACATGGGAGAAGGAACTGGACACAAGGAATGTCTACACAAAAAGTAGCACAGAAGCCAAAGGATTAGAGTTCATTATTCACTGACTACTGCTGTGTCACTGGTGTTCTGTACAGATGGGAAGGAGCTCTGTTCCATAATGAGAAGAGTCAAACACAAGCTTGACCTCGGAACTTGGGACTCTTTAATAAAAGTCAGATATTAAAAACCCCAAAGGTTGTCTGATTTCCAAGTGAAAAACAGTGTGCAGTGAAAGTTACTGTTGCTCTATGTTTGTTCTTGAAACCACAACAAATGTACTCCAATGAAAAGTGTGTCAGCACAAACACTTCTTCACAAAGGGAATGCCACAGACTTGCCTTGCGCCCATGAGAATGTTACAGCCTCTTTACAACTGCTTGGTTGAGAAAAGAGTTATGTGGTAACTTGGATTTCTTTGCAAAGGAGATGGGAGCTCAGTTTCTCCACGGCATTCAAAGAAGAAAAACTATCAAGTATATCAATCACATCAGTTCCTTGCCTTTGTGCAAGAAATTCATCTAAACATCTAAGAAAGCAATTTGCATGCCAAGACCAGAAAAATATAGTTTATACCAAATGATTTGTTTTCTCTTGTATACAACAGTGGTCATCTGCAGTGTACAGTGTATATGTACATAACATAGAAATGTAACTTGGATATCTCCAAGGATACACTATACACAACAGAGTTGGCTCTTGGAAAGAAGCTTTAAGCAAACATTTTCACTGAAGTTCAGCACAGGTGTCATATGCTTTTCCAAACCAGTTAGTCTTTAATTCACCCACAAATACTAACCTTAGCAGCACAAAGCAGGGTATTGATGATGTAACCTCAGAAAGTGTAACTGCTTTTTCAAGAATTCATTACAAAAGCAAAGCATCAGCCAGATCCCATTCTCTCAGACCATTTTTATAACTTATTATATATTCTTAATGACAAAAAATAAATTTTGGTATTTTTTGCCTTAGTGACAAAAATCTAGTGATTTGTACATTTAAGAGGGAGTAGTCTATTGCATATAAAAATTGTATTATGTCCCTGTAAACAATCTGTAAGAACACCAGTCAAGATAAGGACATGAGAAGAGCTTCTTCCACTGAGAGGCTTGGTGTTAGACTGAGAGGAGGCAAAGTACTCAAATCATTATTAAGCTCTCCAACATAGTGAAAGAGCTGAACTATGATTTTTTTGTGTTACAGAGCCTTAAAACCTCAAGGAATTGAGAGCAGACTATGAAACAATCTCATTTTAAATTATATGGAAGATAAAAGGAAGCATCAAGTGAAAGAAGTAGGTTTAAAATAGTGTATTATTACAGAGATGATTTTGTTTTTACAAGGTCAGTGATATTGTTTTCTCCAGAGGCCAAAAAAATCACATGCAGAAATGCAGAGAAAACAGGCGAGTTCTACATGAGTTTTCACCAGTAAGCAATGTTAGCAAATAGTCTTTAAAAATGTGTAGCCCTTCACCATCTAGGACCTTGTGTTATGAGTCAGGTGAGAGTTCAGGCTTGGAGAGAAAAGCTGTGTTTGCTCAGTCCACACTGCTTAGGAGAAACATCAGTCAATTCCAAATACTGAAGCTGGGATAAGAAACAGAATCATAAAATGTTCTGTTCATTTGTTTTTTGTTGTTTATTTTAAAGAACACCCCTTTGGGGACTGCCTGAAACTTTGCATAGAAGATGCTGGTGCTGAACATCTGTACTTTGATAAGTAGTGGTTAAAAGCTGTTTCTCATTACAGCTTTGTGTCTGCATAGTGTAGCAAGAGCTTCACAGATTATCTCTTTAGTATAAGGTATCTGACATATTTCATCTGTACATTTCCCAGCTGTAGAAGTCTGGGACAAGGTTCATGGTAAAACATTTGTGCAGCTGTTGTACAATATTTGCTTACCTCGGTGAGCACTGCAAAATAACACTGTAATCTGCCTGACCATCTCTGAAAGCTACCAATGAGGCTTATTAAATAAAATGGCTCCCCAGAAGTCAGACTTCTGCATTTACACTCCAAGCTCCAACAGACACTGGCTTAAATCATAGCTGATTTGGTCAGTGAGATGCTGCTATTGATATTGTCCCACAAACTGAAAGGAGATGCCAACACAACAGAACTCACTCAAGGTGGAAGGAAAATGTAGAAAAATGGTGCAAGTCTTTCAGTGTGCTAATTACCTTGCTCTTGTGTGATATCTGAACTCATTTGCAGATGAGATGTTAAGAAAGCTGTGGAATACTGGAGTGAATTGTGAGTAGCACTGTGTTCCCACGATATTCAGCTATGCTCCTCCTAAAGTTACTGTTTCAGACTCTCTAGGAACTCTGGCAGACATTTGAAAACTTACCTTATCGACAGTATGAGGTATTCTGCAAAGCAGGTGACAGCTGGAGATACTGGGAGAAGGCGAATTCTCCCTCCAGGCAGCATATCCCACTATTTGAGCAATGCTGAGTTAACCTACTGAGGCCCAAAACAGCTCTGTTCCCCCTTCGAAGCCTCACCAGCACATGATGGAGGGGCAGAATCAGTTAGAGATCACTAAAAGTTACTTTTAACTGTGTGCAAAAATATTTTTATCTGTATTATCGATGCAGTGCTTACTATATCTGCAGGTGGTGGGAAGAGGAAGAGGTTTCTTTCCAAAGGAAACACAAAATTCTGTGCTTAAAACCCTAAATGTTTCCTTATTAGGGACGCTGACAAGTTTGGTTTTTTAAGACAAGGGGTAGCTGATTAGCTAGAGATAGTCTTATATCATACAGCCAAAAGTAAAAGTAATTCCATTAAATCCACACATAGCATTTATTAAAATTAGTAATCAGTAATTAGAATTATTTTGTCCCATGACCAAATTTTACATCTCTGCTGTCATTTGGAAAAAAGCAAGTATTTTAATCCATTTCTTATAGGTGTATTTATGCTAGTACTACTACATAGGGGCATCTAAAAATTCCAGTGCATTTGCTTTTCTGGTTGCTCATAATTTGCTCAGACATTTCTATTCAAGATAGAATTTGGTTCCAAATGTTGCCAGTCTGAGAAAGACTGTTTCTAAAACATTGGTAAGAATTCGGTTGTTTTCAGTGATGAAAGCTGGGGGAAATACAAAGTGTAAATACGGTAACTCTTTGCACAAAGGGGGAAAATGTATTAATGAGAATCCTGGCAGAACGTAATCCTTTGGGGTATCTAAGAAATTCAGTTTTGTTTTGGCCATGTTCTGAGAATTTAAAAGACATATTTACAAATACACCCTGGACTTATTACACAGTAAGGCTAGCTATTTGCCAATATTCCATTGGCACTGCTTGTATGGACATACATGCACCAAATGGAAGTTTCCAATGACTTAGAAGGGCTTTCAGTGCTGTTAAGAGTTTTCACATGCACAAGAAAGCTGCATATAATTCACATATGTCTTGGAAAATATATCAATCACCAGATCAATCAAAAACTGCCAAGGCCCTCATGTATTAATACTTGTCTGCAGTCCTTCTCCAGGCATTTAAAAGAAATTACAAATTCACTAAGTCCCTACAGTAGGGAATCAGTCTGTGGTTCTGTGAGGTTTAGCAGCATCTCTGTTCATACTTGTTATAGCACAATAAAACCTAAACTGCCAGATTAGGAACACAGGAAAGCCGTATATCTAACTGTGAGTTTTTGCAAGAATCTATAAAGTCCCAGTCTAGTAAGTTCATACCAATATAATTTCATTTATTTACGCCATTATGGCAAAATAAGTATTTCTCTGATCTATTAACAAACACTTCAGCACTTAGCACAATTTTGCAGGAAACATCTGATGATGGACTAGGCTGTTATGTGCTTATCCATCTCAGCTGGCTCCATTCTAAGTTCCTGTAGTGGAAATACTTGCAGCTTTTTAGTTTACAAAGCTCAATTTAAAAATCCCTCTGGAAGAGTTGGCATTTCTGCTGCTCTACTCTAGCAGTTTTAAAAGCTGCCGTTGAAGGTGGTAAAGACATCATCAGCATGTCCACTCTGCTTAGTATTTGCTGTCCAGGGATACTCCAGCTGGCTGCAGGACCAAGGCACATGGAAAGATGCAAAACGTGCAGCAGAAACACATCACTCTTCTCATGTGACTTTTTCAGGTGACTCTTTCCCAAAAACTCACATAACTTATAACTGAACAATAGAGAGTGGTCTAGTAGAAATATAGTGTGCACTGTATCTAAGATAGCTTATTGATCCATTGACTGCAACATTAGCAAATACCCAGTCACAAATATTTTGCTTGTAATTCCTGAGAGCACTACAGAAGTGCTGTAACTGATTACAGAAAAATCTTTTCCTTGCACTAGAGGTCATTCCAGGATATGCTTACTTTAATACCAGTTGACTTGTGCCAAGTTCCTGGTTAGTAAGTGCTTTTTATGTTAGGGCTGCAAAAAAGCTTCTGAGGTCGTTTTGCTACAAGTAACCCACAACGGTGGCACTGAACTTTTAAAAACTTTTCTTTTATATTAAGAGGAGGCCCTGTAAGATCTGCTGAATCTGCAAGACCTGAAAAATACAGGATATGTATGTCTGACTTCAGTGCCTGCACTTAAATAACCCACATTGTCTAGCTATTGTTAAACTGAACACAGCAAGATAATGATCTCACTGCCCATGCAAATCTACCTAATAAAAGCCAAGTGGGTAACAAAGGGAAAAAAGTATACCTATAGAAATTCTACAGAAAGGACCCTTCTAAAGTTGTCCTGCATTTGAACAGCAGAGTATTTTTTTGACTCTGTCAGCAATGACTTCCAGACAGCTGATCCAAGATTGGAAGGGGGCAGGGGGGAAGTTGGAACATGCTTAACTTATAAAACAGAACTAGAAATGACATGTCCAATATAAACAAGTTCCAGGTTTCAGCTCTTGGATGTGCCATAACCATATTCAGCCAGACAAAAACACAATGGAACAGTTGTATTTTAAATAGTTAAAGGTGCCTTCTTTTCAGACAGAATCAAACTGGGTTTGTTTCATAAGGAACTCCAGTTTACCAGAAGATTTGGTTATGCATAAGTTACATCACATACACTTGCTCATGTCCCACAGAGAAGTACAAGCTACTGCAGAAAGATCTTCTACAGATCATTGTGAACACTTTTTTTCCATAGGGCTGAAAATCACAATTCATTAAAAAGGTTGTTTGCTGGTTTACTCCAAACTACCTGTAAGATTTAGGTCTTGCTACTGAGAAGGAAAGTGGTGCCACCAGTGTCTAGGATGGGAAGGTCACCCATCCTCACTGCTTCCAGTATCGGGAAGTTTCATTACACTGCACCCAAGTCCCACCTCCACTCTAGATGAATAATGGTTGTGGAAAGACAATTCTGTGATGTTTCTGATTTTCCACGAGGTACAGTTATGACAGTGATTAGTACTGCTTCACTTGAAATGCTTTTTAGCTCCAATAGCTGTGACTTCTGCATGATTAACATCTCCATAAAGACTGGGGAGAAAGAGGAGGGAACAGAAAGTCTTTCACAGAAACACCTATCTAACAATCAGGAGTAGTTCTCTCTAGTAGCTGACATGACTCAAGTCTGTGGTCAATACAGCTGTCAGCCAATTGGATCCTCCATGCAACTAATTTAACCCTAACTCTTCTGCAGCTGAGTTAACTGAATCCTATTATTCAGTCTTGAAGAAGTTATGTAAAAAGAGGGAGCAGAAGTAGTTCTGGCTTTCTTCCTGACTTCACTCCTTTTGAAAAAGGTAAGTTTTAAAACTTGCTTACTTTTTAAGAAATGTGTAACTTGTGTTTATTTCAAAGACTTTAACGTTAAGAAACTTACAGCATATATATTGTTTGCTATCTTCAGTGAACACAGACTGTTTGATTCAGGCTCAGAATCAACACTTTTAAATCAGAACTTTAGTCTTGGGAATTGCATGTTAGGCTGAGGACTCAGGCAGGGCTCTAAAGGAAGTTGTTCTGTGTTTTCTACTGACTCTTTTTTCAATGTGTTGAAATTTTTTTAGAGGAAGTAAGAAAGGATTTGCAAAGCTCTTTCAGAGGAAACACAAACAATGCTTTGCAAACTTGTATTGTTTTTAAAAATATAGGCTTATTAAAAGACAAGATTATCAGTTTTCAGAAAAAAGTAGGAGCAGGCTGCTGAACTTTTGATGCTGAGAAAAAATGCTTATGGCTCAGGCTGGAGAGAAAACTCTTTCATTCAGCCAGCATTTGAATCTGTCCAGAAGCCACTATTTGGGCCCATCTTGGAGAAAAACCTTAGGGAAGATATTTTGATGCACTCAGCAAAGTGAGGAGGTGGAAGGCAGTTATGGGGCACAAAAACCCAAAGGTACCCCACAGCTTTTGGATAATCTGGGTGTATTCCAGCGAGGGTGAGGTGAGCATACAGGGCCTGAGAGCTGTGTCTAACTTTCAACACAGGAAGTCAAAACCAGGGGCCCAACGCGCAAAGGGACAAATTCATTTAGTCTGTCCTTTTGCCTGTGGGAAAATCAGCACCGGGGAAAGGCCTTTCCAATTTCCTCTGGCATCCTGTTCAGAGGGAGTGCAGCTCCCCACAAGTCCTGGCATCTGCAGCAGTCTAACTGGCAGCTCAGCAGAGAATGGATTGAAGCACTAGTGCCCACTCATTTCATCCTGCAGTGCACAAGAGCTATCTGCAGGCACAGAAGGCATTAGGTTAGGTTTCTCCTCTTGTAATCTTTTCCTGCAAAGCCTTGGGTCTTCACAGATGCTGCCCACACGCACTTCAAGAGTCCCTGTGTGTCTAGAGGCAAGCTAAAGGAAACCTTGGCCAAGTCTAGCCCATGGGTATTAACTAATTAGCTATGTTTCTGATAATTGCCAGCTGCTTAAATGGAATATGAACTTTATTTCACTGATACAAGAACTTGCTTTTTACATTGGTTAATTGGTTTCTTTACACACACAGAGATAGCATCTTCATTCAGAACTTAAAGGAAGCTGTGCTTTACTGCTGTGTTTTCAATTAATGTAGTCAGAGCAAATCAGATTTACTAGAACTGAAAGTGAAATTCAACCCCCTATTTAAAATGTATTATCTGTACTTTATATAAAGGCCTCCTTACCAACCTGAACACCGGCCATATACTACTCCAGTTCATCCAGTCTATTTGTTATGCTGTTGTCATATTTGCACAGGGAGGTCTGATAGCTTCATTTCTCAGATTGCTTTCAAATACCAAATACATTATTAAATTCTCCATCTTCACATACCCCAGCTACAAAATCATAAGAAAAATTTTGCCTAGGGAAACAAGATATAATAATTGAGGGGGAAAAAGGGTACACAGCTAAAAAGTAACTTTTACATAGGAGTTCATTAGTGTTGTCCACGAAAATGTGATTACAGAGGTTTAATGGAAATTTCTTTACAAGTGAATGGAAATGAGTTGGTCTCTTCTATTTCAATTCAGCCAATATTTCATGAATAAGGGTTAGACTAAAAAGAACAACAGATGCCAAATAATATATCCTTCATAACTGCAAGGTTAAGCAGACAGAATACAGGGCTGCCCAAGCTCACTCTGCCAGCTAGAGACTGACTAGTGGTCTTGACCATTTTCTCTTGGATGAGTCCTAACGTGACATCAATGAGAAAGGATAATATAAGTCTTTTCTTCCTGTGCCCCAACATAGCCATATAGAGCTAGTTTAGCAGGAGTACAGAGGAGCTACTGTTAAGCCACAAGGGCCCCAGGTTGGTTTCGCTGCAAGACTCCACCATAGCAAGATTCCAGACTGAGACTGGTGCCCAGATCTCCTTAAGCTTATGCTAATTTGTGCAAACTCATTTAATTCTGATGACTTCCTGAAAAGCTGTTCCTGTGTTATGATGTGCTGCTTAGTGAGTAGGAATAGTGAGTTTAGAAGGACAGTTCAATGGAATTTTGTTCAAGGTTTATTTTGTGCTTTCTCTGCATTCATGATGGCATGTTAATGAAGATGGCTACGAGCTTGAGAGGTGACAATGATTTGGTGGGGAGCTGCAATACATAGGGTTCTTGTGATCCCTGCCCCAAATCCAGTCCATTTCTCTACATATAAATACATAACATAATGCAGTAAGTTGGAGCTCTCTGCAGCCTCTCAGAAAGCCGTGGTCCTGGACAATGCCTTAGGAGATTGTACCCTCTACATTGCTATTAGGCTCTGCACTGTCTCCCTCTTCCCACTGGTGCATCAAGAGACAAACTGGTTTCCACTGACTCCAGAAAATTTCCAAACCTTTTTGCTGAAAACCATCTTAGAGAAGGAGAACTTTGTCATGTAAACGGTTTATCTGATTGTCTGAAACTCTTTTGTGTTTAGGCATTTTCTCAGGAGTGGACAGGATTTTTAAAACTGATGTATCAGTGAAACTTTTTGTATCAGTGGGGTCACTATAGCTTGGACAAACAGTGTGCTGTATCTGTGGACCACAACACAGCTTCTGAGATCCACAGGAGCCCTAATGGAAAAGAATCTGGATTTGCCATCTACCCACTGACACTAAATATAACCTCCTGGTAAACATTAAAACTTCAAGGGCTTTGTGGCTGATGATCATGCTGAACTCCAGGACATGCAGTGAGAGAATAGGGTGGAAAACATAAACATGAAAAGAAATGTAGGAGGAGGGGAACTTTGAAAGTTGGTGGAGAGAACTGTAAAGATTTTGGTGACAAATGTTTTCTGCCTGGTTCAAGGGTTTACAATTTAATAAAGACGAAGTATTTATAAGGCTGAGACAGTTTAGCCCCTAGAGTACAGAAGAAGTGCATGAGAAACTATGGACTGCTCTAGCACATTTTGTCCTAATACAGTACTTAATTCTAAAACACTGTACTCTGAGTAGAGGACAAAAGGCAGACAATGCTTCCTTGGCTTTTCCATCTTGTTTCTTCTGCTTTAAATAAGATAATTAGCATACTCTGCACTATGGTTTTTGCTTTAGACAATTGAGCACTGAAATTTAGCTATAACTATCAGAAGGATTTCACACAGGGCACCAGCTCTCAGTCCCTATCAATGTGGGCTGGATTTGACCCAACAGTATTTGGAAGGCTCTGTATCTCTTTGCCATTCCACAAGCTCAAGGATCTAGTCTATCCTTCTTCCAAGCATGAAGAGCAAAGCCCTCAGTTTCCGAGCACAGCAGCAGACAAGGAAAAGCAGGTCATAAACTGCCCTGTTTAAGTATCTCTTCAATGAACATCAGTATCTTCTGGCCTGCAGTACACTGTTCTCAGCCTTCAGTTCATCTAGTCATACAGCACATGGAAGAAGTTGCACTCTACAGAAGTTTTTGCCTGCTTCTTAGTAAATAGTCTGGGAGTAACTTGCATAGCTGTTTAAAGCACCTGTCCCTGTGTCCCCAGAGTCCTTTCACTACTGCTGGGTGAACCATCACCCTTATCCACCTGACAGCTGGGCACACTGATGCACTACTTAACTAGTTCAGGATCCCTGGAAAACAGAGAAGACCCCCAAACCCCTTGTTCTAAACCAGTAAAATCCATTATGTGTTTTGTAAAAACAAACATTTGCTAGTCCTGGAAGTGATCACTTGCTCTATTTAGCTCTTAATTCTTAGTGCCTTACAAATGTTTTCAAGCCTGTCATAATTTCTTTTAAAGATTAAAAAAAAATCAAACACCTTAGAAAACATTTTGGAAGGGGAGTAAGAGGTATTTAAGCCTGTTTAAAACCCAATCCAGAGACAGACCTGTTGCCAGTGAGGAGGGAAACTTGGCAACTTTGCTTAAAGCTTCCCACACAGACACTGGAGAAGAAAGAAAACAAAGAAGCTGTAGTCCCCGAGGGTCCTGCCACTCCCTGGGCAAAAACAGTCCCTTCCCTGCTTTTCGTTTAGCTCTCAGACACACGCACATGCTCTCTTCTCTCAGTGCCATTAGCTACAGCAATAGCCAATTGAGCCCTACAAACCTGAAAAAAATACAGGAAATTAAGAGTTAAAAAAAAAGGAAAAGAAAAAAACCAGAACTTGGAAGCAAGCCAGCGTCCCCGAATGACTCCGCTCTGCCGGCAGCCCGGAGCGACACTCCCCGCCGGCCCTGCCCTCCCTCCTCTCCCCGCAGGGCGGGCATGCCCAGCCCTCCTCTCTTGATCAGGGAGAGGAGTTCCCCTTCTCGGTCTCCGGGTGGTTTGGGAGCCCAGAAACACTGCTAAATTTATCTTTCGCTTTCAGGACAATGGCAAATGCCAGCAGTAAGAATGCAAAGGAACTGAAAATTAATGGAGACAATTCCCTGCAAGCCAAGTGGAAGCACCTTTTCCCTGTAGCTCCCAAGGCGGCAAAAAGCAGTTACACAGTGCAAAGCAGGACAGACTGCCTGGGGTGCCAGGAACACGCTGTTCCTTTGGCTGTGTGCCACAGGGAATTGTCCATCCATATGCTCAGACTTGATGGGGCTTTCTTCTCTCCCACGGAGAGCAAAACATACTCTCAAATTAGAATGGCTCTTGCTTTATCTCGGGAAGGCAACAGGAAAATCTGAAGGCACACGGAAGGTATAGGCAGTGTGGGTGAGGTGGACACTTCTGAGCTAAAACTGTTCAGGAGTTGTTAAGTCATGTTTAGTTCTGAGAATCTCTTCCTTAGTACTCTTTGTAAGAGAACTGACCACACATCTTAGTAAGCTAATTTAGTGTCTGAAATTACCATTACCCAGTGGAACAGCTTGCACAAGCTTGCTCTAGTCGGTGTGGTGCCTCGACGTATGTGCTATGATTGGTGCCTTCAGCAGAGACTAGTCTCCTCAATTTTTGGTGTCCCTTGTCTGACTGGAAGCCATCCTGTTCCCCAGCACCAGGCAGAGGCATGAGGTGTGGTAAGTCGTGGGGCCTATTTCAAGATGGCCCTCCTAGTACTTTCAGTTCAACTTTCACAGCACTTGCAAGACTTCCACTTTTTCTATGGGTGTGTCTCATAAATTACAACAGCAACAAAAAAGTGGGCAGATAAGTCTTCACCAAGAAGTGAACAGTGAACACTGATGAGTACAAGTTAGTGGTTGCATTCAAATGTCTTTTTGTTTTAAAATCAAATTTACCCGCTGCCAAAAGCCTTTTAGAGACTGCCCATGTCCCCCTCTCTCCTCCCTTATGGTGTCTCCTTGTGACTCATGTTCAGCCTCTCCGTCTGCCTTTCTGCTTTCTCTAGCTTTCACAAAGTGTCTGCTAAAGAAAGAAACAGACACACAGCCATTTAGGTGCCTCTAGAACATTTAATTTTAAAATACCAAGAGTACTGATGCTTGCATGGGAAGTGATAAGCCGGCATAGTGACGGGAGCATGCAGTAGGAAAAATAGGGAGGGAAGAAGTATTGGAAAGGGAAGTACAAGACACACAGAACAAGAAGGCTAGCAGCTAAAAATTACAGCTTGGTACAATCCACACAGATGACCCGCATGCCATTCCCTGTGACATTAATAAAAAAGGGCAACTTTAGCTTTGAATCTATACCCAGTAAGGGTTTATTCCCAGAGGGGTTTTTTTTGTTGTTTTGTTTTCCCGAGCTTGAGTTCCGAGAGGTGAAACCATAACAGTGGCCAAATACAAGTTTGTTTGGGTTTGGTTTTCATTTTAATTACCAAGCTGTAACAAATAAATCTCTGGCTGGATTGTAACTAACCTGTGTGGGTCCTTAGATGAGCTTTAAGATGGGAAGATTTGCCATAAACTTTTTCACACCCCACATAGTGGCATTTGTGCTTTTTCTGGGGTGATCCAGGGTCAGTCCAGCTTCTTATGCGTTTGTTCTTTTGTCTGGTGCTTGGCTCAGTTACTGCAGCCAGGCTGGTAGGTGTGGCTGCTCTCTCTCCTCCATGCTTACCAGCCGAAGACACACTTTCTTCCCCAAACTCCTTAGGAGCAATAGAAATGTGTATTTGTTCTGTTATATCAAGGGTCTCTGTTTTTTCCATCCTCAGAGCAGGTGACTTTGGGACATGCTGGTTCAGATCTGCTAAAATACTAGCTACCACAAGTAATGATGATCCATTGTCTTTCCCGGTTTCTTTGATTTCCCGCTTATCTTCTCCATTGGATGAAGGAAATATTGCTTCATCAGGTTGGGGATCAGGCTCCCCTCTGGGACTATGGATAACAGCACGACTTGACATAGAAACAAGGCACTCTGCTGCAAAATGATCCACATATGCTGCTGTTGCCATTTTTCATAAGTTTAAAAAGAAATCCAGACGAGGACGAGAAAAAGAANTCCCGGCCCTTGTGCTCCCCCCGCCCTTCGCCTCTGACGGGGGTGTGCGCGACCCTTTAATATCCGCAGCAGAGCTGCACTGCCAGGGACAATTTGATAGGCGCTGAACTGTTAAAAGATTAAGACACGTCGCGAAGTTGGAACGGATACAAGTGACGGGAAGGAGCGGGGCTGCGCCGCTTGGTCCGCGGCGGCACAGATGGAGCTCGGGTGTGGATCCTAATGGGTTGCGACAGGTTTAACTGCCAGGGAACGCACGTGAAGTCGCCTCCCTTTCTGTCAAAACGCTAGTACTCTGCAGCCTCTGAATTATTTAAGGGTACAAATGNCATTTAGGTGCCTCTAGAACATTTAATTTTAAAATACCAAGAGTACTGATGCTTGCATGGGAAGTGATAAGCCGGCATAGTGACGGGAGCATGCAGTAGGAAAAATAGGGAGGGAAGAAGTATTGGAAAGGGAAGTACAAGACACACAGAACAAGAAGGCTAGCAGCTAAAAATTACAGCTTGGTACAATCCACACAGATGACCCGCATGCCATTCCCTGTGACATTAATAAAAAAGGGCAACTTTAGCTTTGAATCTATACCCAGTAAGGGTTTATTCCCAGAGGGGTTTTTTTTGTTGTTTTGTTTTCCCGAGCTTGAGTTCCGAGAGGTGAAACCATAACAGTGGCCAAATACAAGTTTGTTTGGGTTTGGTTTTCATTTTAATTACCAAGCTGTAACAAATAAATCTCTGGCTGGATTGTAACTAACCTGTGTGGGTCCTTAGATGAGCTTTAAGATGGGAAGATTTGCCATAAACTTTTTCACACCCCACATAGTGGCATTTGTGCTTTTTCTGGGGTGATCCAGGGTCAGTCCAGCTTCTTATGCGTTTGTTCTTTTGTCTGGTGCTTGGCTCAGTTACTGCAGCCAGGCTGGTAGGTGTGGCTGCTCTCTCTCCTCCATGCTTACCAGCCGAAGACACACTTTCTTCCCCAAACTCCTTAGGAGCAATAGAAATGTGTATTTGTTCTGTTATATCAAGGGTCTCTGTTTTTTCCATCCTCAGAGCAGGTGACTTTGGGACATGCTGGTTCAGATCTGCTAAAATACTAGCTACCACAAGTAATGATGATCCATTGTCTTTCCCGGTTTCTTTGATTTCCCGCTTATCTTCTCCATTGGATGAAGGAAATATTGCTTCATCAGGTTGGGGATCAGGCTCCCCTCTGGGACTATGGATAACAGCACGACTTGACATAGAAACAAGGCACTCTGCTGCAAAATGATCCACATATGCTGCTGTTGCCATTTTTCATAAGTTTAAAAAGAAATCCAGACGAGGACGAGAAAAAGAAAACAACCCAACACCGCTCTTTCCCTTTTTAAAAAGATTATGCAAGCAGACTTTTCCCTCTCTTATTTCTTACGATCGCTTTTTAGGAGGAAAGGCTGATTTAGCAGCCATCAGAACCCACACTCTGTTCGTGACGCTCACACTCAGCTTGTCCCCAAGTCGAAAGAGCATTGAGGTCCAGTGGAAGAGGAACAGCAGATAGTCCTGGCACTGGCAGCTTGTTGCCGGGCGCATGTGTTGGTGCCGTTTGCTCAGGCGGGCAGGGAGGCGGCGATGCGGGGCCGGTGCCCTCCCATCGCGCTGTGACAGCGCCGCGCGCGCTCCCGTTACCGCCGGACCGCGCGG
>WEIV01031177.1:91950-119653 GCA_013390005.1 Calyptomena viridis
CGCGGACCCCTCCGCCGGCCCGGGCGCGCCCACGGCGCTCCCGGCCCCTGTGCTCCCCCCGCCCTTCGCCTCTGACGGGGGTGTGCGCGACCCTTTAATATCCGCAGCAGAGCTGTACTGCCAGGGACAATTTGACAGGCGCTGAACTGTTAAAAGATTAAGACACGTCGCGAAGTTGGAACGGATACAAGTGACGGGAAGGAGCGGGGCTGCGCCGCTTGGTCCGCGGCGGCACAGATGGAGCTCGGGGGTGGATCCTAATGGGTTGCGACAGGTTTAACTGCCAGGGAACGCACGTGAAGTCGCCTCCCTTTCTGTCAAAACGCTAGTACTCTGCAGCCTCTGAATTATTTAAGGGTACAAATGGAAAGAACTTGGTTTTCGTTTTTATTCCCAGCTCGCGAAAGATACAGCTCGGCCAGTTTTACAGAGATTAACGCCTGAATCAACAAGGGGGGTGTGTGATTAACTTACCAGGCTAAAGTAAAGAAATGCACCTGAATGGAGATCTGAAGGCACTTTGTAGTGCCTATTACCTTTGCTGAGACACGTTTCTCCAGATTTATTCCTATGAAACTCGTGTCTTTAGCACAGATGGGCCTCTTCTCCGAGACAGAGGTGGTCAGAAAGAGGAGGGTTACTTTGGAAGCCTTTCCTTCTGGAGGGAAAGTTTTGGAGTTTGAGGGGGTGTGAGAGGATGTGAACATCTGCTGCGGAAACTCAAATAATTTTGATGTTTGGTTGAGCAAAAAGTTGGTTTCGTACATGTGAAAATACCATATTCAGGAGTAACATCTGCTTATGCTACCACTGCAGTTGTGAAAACCCAGGATTTATGTTCACATGCAGCACTGCCCACCCGTGTGTCTGCTGCTGTGTGGGACCTGAGCCTGCGGCACAGGCAAGGGTAAGGATGTGGTTCAATGCTTAATTGAGCCAGATCCTTTCGATGCAGACATACTGTAACTTGTGCTGCTGAGCATATCTACAGGAAATGTTTACACGTTTCCAAATAAAAAGGTTGAGTTTGGGACTTACCTAATGTTCCTAGATGAAAAAGGAATTCCGGAGGAAATTTCTTTATCAGAAATGGTAGTTGAGGGAGGAGAATTGCTTGAGTAGACCAGCCTAGTGGTTCTTTAGTAGTACATTCAGAGAAGAAATCCTGCAGCTCACTCAGTTTGAGGAGAAACATGGGTCGTTTTCAGGGAAGTGAGGAAAGGGCAGAGTTTAGGCACAAGTTCAGAAGTCCTTACTCCATAATCAAGGACATTTTAAGAAAATGTACAGGAAAGGGGAGACCTGGACTATCGTGGTTGCCCCAGCACTGATGGGGCTTCCAGAGGCCCCCAGCCCACACAGCCCCCTCGGAGCCGCTGTGCCCCCCTCCTACCGCCTCTCCTCGACGCTGTCGCCCCGCCAAGCCTGTCGTGGCCATGCTGGTGTCCCTGCTGTGTAGCAGTGGCTTCCCAGGAGTCAGAGGGGCGGTGCTGGCAGAGCCCTCAGGGAGCTCGGGAAGTCCTGGGAATTCCCGCCCTCAGCGAGGCCCGGCACCTGCCCGGCGTGAGGAGAGACCCCTCACGAGAGACGAGAGCTGTGATTGGCTGTCCTGCCCCTTCGGGCGCCTCTCCGAGAGGACCGACCAATCCGGAAGGCCCTTGCATGTTACGCGAGGCTTCCCTCAGCGCAGGGTGTGGTGGGCAGGGGGCTGGTGAGGAGGTGTCTGTGTTTCGGGGGGTTATTTGGGTGATAATCTTATGCTGCTCGCGTTTTGTCTTCACGACGTGAGCAGGTAGGACACGGCTCAGAGGGTTCCCGGGATCTCTGGTCACAGGAGAGCGGTGTGGCGTCGTGTGCAGGGACAGGCCCGCTGGCAGAGGTGGCCGTGAGGGGCTAATGGCTGGAATAGCTGATGGCAGAGAGAAGGATAGATTTTCAAAAGATCTGTTGGGTTAAAGCCTTGTCCTGATAGCAGCTCCTGCTATATAGGGGTCTGTTTCCTGTAAAATCTGTGGCCCCCTGTGAGTTCATGACCCCTCCAGTCCTTCTGCCTTTTTGCGTTGGGAGCTTCTGTCAGTCCAGGACTGGAAATGTGTCGCCGTGCGGTTGAGGGCAGGAGGTTTGGTTTGATAAGGATTCACTCCTTTTTTGGTTGGATGGACCCTTCAAGTGTCCATTTCATTTGGGAAAGAGCAATGTTGTGAAGGTTACTTGTAACAAAGGCTTTTTGTAGGGAAAGAAAAGTTAGTTATATCTGGCAGATGTGTGTGTAGTCCAGTTAGGGGTTTTGTATTGCTCTCTTTTAAATCATAACTATGAATAAAAATATGCCTCTGGCTGTTTAATAGCTCATTAGAAGTAAAAAATTGTCTTGCACACAATTATTATGAAAGAGTCACTATCTCTCTGAGTGTACAAGAGTAGGGTGTAGTGTGTTTGTCATGTGGACATAATTCCAGCTGCCCACTGGAACTAGATTTGGCTTTAGTGCAGGATTGCAAGTCTTGAATGTAGCTGTGTGAACTAACAGTAGCAAATAGTCTCCCTGCAAGTAGCAGGGGTAAAGGGTCTCTCTTTTTTTTTTAAGAAATTTCATACTATAGATCATTACATTTGATCTGTAGTACAAAAAAAATTTATGTAAAATCAATGAACAAAACACTGTGTTCACTTATCAACTCTTTCCTGTAATTATATATATTTACTTGCCTATTTGTTCGTTGTTTGTGGATGTTTATTTTCTCTGAGCAAGTGGAAGAATGGATTTCTGTAAGTACATAGTAAATCCCAAATTCGCCTCTGCTGAATGTCCTACACCTGTTGACTTGTCCTCAGCAGATAAGCTGATTTTGAAACTGGTATTACAAGAAAAGTAATAAGAATAGACCCTACCTTCCTATTTATTTGATTTTCTGTATTTGATTACAGTGTTGATGAGTTGTCACCTGCAAGCATTTGTCTCATAGATTGAGGTGAGGCTTTTTCCCTCTGTTATGGCACTATTTTTGCATCCACTCAATACAGCCTAGGTTTTGGCAGAGGTTTTTAACATTTATTGTTTTCTTATTGCATAATTTAGAGTTTTGTTTAGCTACAAATGCATAGTAGCAGAATAATTTTAAATGGAATCTACCCTGTTCTGCCCCTCCCAAAATAGCTCATTGTTTTAAATTACAGGAATAAGAAACTCTAAAATGCTTTGTGAAATGAAAATAGCTTTATGGCCTCTGTTAACAGGAATTTTAAACAGAATAGAACAAAGTCCTTACACAAATGCCAGACTGATGTTTTATTTTTTGTAGCCAAAATAAAGAAAAAAAAATATTTTGTATAACTGGTGTAAAAATTGTTATTCCGGTTAAAAAGATGCTGTAAACTAAATAATAGTGGGAGACTGCAACATGCAAAACTGGACAATCTGAAGTAAGAATTTTATGAGTGGGAGATATGAGGAATTTTATCTGAGAAAAATCAATTTACTCTTCCCAAGAACATGATAAGATCTAAGGATGTGGATTTATAGTGGCAGGTATTTAATCAGCACTTTTCCTGCATGAGTTTGCTCAGTAATTTACTCTCTTTTCGTATGTTTCTGGTTTAGGTCCAGTGAGTGAGACACACAAAAAGTATAAACTACAGGAGTTCTGTGGACTTCAGTGAAGTTGCATTATTTTATATCACCTCAGGAAGCTCTATGAGAACAGAAAAAGTATAAGGCATGTAGTCCCTCTCCCTGTCTCAGTTCCTACAGTACCTATAAGATGAGAAGATGTAGTTTTATTTTTTATATGTAGATAGTTTCTTGTCCGATAAAAATGCAGAAACAATTCAGAAAGGAAGCAGAGAAAATGAGGCATCTCTCCCTGCATTCTTGTGCTCCCTGTATCCACAGTCCTAAACTTTATATCAGTCTTTACTGATGCTTTCCTGTGGTTCTTCCTCAGTGGTTCCATGGTTTGAGGGGAGCTCTGGGAATAAAAGGGGACAGACTTATAAAGCCTATGGCCTGTAACTCTCTCGAAGATAAGTATCCCTAATCATGTCTCTTTTGTTGATACCAGTTTAATGATATCAGTTTAATGCAGAACTGGTAGAAGATGAGAAAAGAGGGAGGAAATGGACAGGTTTCTGCCAGAGATGAGCCACATCCTCCACTGAATGTTTGCACAGTGCTGTTTTCACCATGAGTTCCAGTGTGTCAGTAAGAGTGAGTATCAAATATTCACCTTCATCTTCAGAATCATTTTAGTTCATTTTACTTTGGAGAAATTGTTGTGTTACAGCAAATAATTGTTTGAATTTGTATCAACATGATCGATAAGTCTCCAGTTGTTAAAGACTTGAACTGTAGAAACAATGTCTCTAGTGACTTACCTTCACCTTTTGCAAAAGTACCACCAAATGTAAGGCTTGAATATTAAAAAAGTCAAGAAACCATTTCTACATGGGAGTCAATAGCAACTTTCACATTTCGGAAACACTGCAAGAAGCTTTGGAGGACTGAGAAAGCACTGTAAGCCATAGTGACAACAATGTGCTGTGTCACTGAGCTTCCTGGACTGGCTGTGACAGGAGTCAGAAAAGTCAAAATATTTCACAAAACCGTGGTCTTGCCATCTTTCTAACTCAGTTGAATTCTGGCATCTTAGAAATTTAATGAAATTGTTTTTTAAACTATCCCATTTGATTTTTCAGTGTAATTTGATGGCTTCTGTTGATGGACAGAGACTTCTGAATTCTTGAATATTGTTCTTCCTCCCTGCTAAAATTAGAGAAGTGATACTGTAAGTAATGATTGCACACAAAATGGCAGAGGGCATTATTGGCATGGCAGAGATAAATGAGCAATTAGAATAAACTCTGAAGGAAAGAAAACCTCATGCTTAAGAAGTGCTTTGGTACTTTCAGAAGATGGGACACAAAAGAGACTGTGTTGTCTAGATTGTACTATAGTTTGTGCTATTGTGTGTGCTGTGGAAAAGAGAGCATAATAGAAATGTAATCATGTCCTTGCGTTAAGCAGTGACTGAAAGGTTTATTTTATTTTCACTTGTTCATTTCTATAGTAGGAGACTGAAGTGACCGGGAGGACAATGTAAGGGGCAGGGAAATGGAAAATCCTAACTGAACTCCCTCCCACTGGTCTGAGTGAATTGTTATTCACTGTGCAATGTTGTATCTTTGTGGAAAACGCTAAAAGCTGAGAAACAAAAGGAAGCACAGTCGTTCAGTGCTTAGACCTTTTTGTAACAGAGCATGAAATGATAGTGTAGATGTTAGAAATGAGCATCAATGATATTGTATGCAAACTGTATCCATTTTAATGGATTTCTTGGGAGGATTCCATGAAATTATCCACAGAATCATTGACACCACTGTGTGTACAAATAATGCCTGTGAATTTCTAAGCAGCAAGACTGATAGAGGCATGTGGAGTAGGGAGAAGGAATTGATTTATTCTATTTATTGATATATTTTTACCTTCCCTGGAGAGGAGAAAGATGGGGAGGAAGGCTCAGCGGAACCATTGCTGCTTGTACAGGTAAATGTTTTATTTTGGAATCCAACTTGGTTTCTTTTCCTCAATAATTTTCTCAATTTTTATTTCTTGGATACTAGTTACCACAATATTTAGGAAGTAGACAGATGTGTTTTGAAAGGTGAGATTTATTTTTTTATATACCACTTTTTTCCTTTTTTCCTATAGTAGCCTTTCTTGATGCTCTGTACAAGGCTGTCTCTATGGCAAACCTAGGCTTGCCTCTGACTTTTCTGCACAGACCTTTGTAGAGTGGTGCATGTGGACCTTCCCCTTCAGCTTCTCCCTCCATGGCACTCCTGACCTGCACATGAGGCCTGGCATCACTGCCAGCATCCAGGTGCCTCTTAGGGCTTACATGCTTGTAAGGCTCTGTGGCTTCTGGGCACTGCCCTTTCCACACTGGAAACCCCAGAGGCAGAAGCAGAGCAGTTCTTTTTGAGCAGCAAACTGAATCATGAAGTTCAGTTTCTGCTGCAGCTGTCAGACAGGAGATGCAGTTACAGACAATCTCAGAGCTGTGATCAAAGAAATGCCATGCCTGAGGCTGTAGAGGCCTGTTGCTCTGGTTTCTTTGAGCCATGAAGCAGGCAAAGAGGCCTTCTTTAAGATGTTTCTTGCCATAGTGATCAGCAGGTCATCCTAAAAGTCTTCACAGTGATCAGTATCACCAAGCAGGCCTGTTGCATGGTGTGCCTGACCTCTGCAGCTGAGGCACGAAAGTGTCTTGGTTCCTTTCCAGGTGCACACATGCCTTTCTGCTGTGGTCAGCCCTCTGAACTGACCACACGTAAACATTCAGGGGTTTTGCTTTTAATTTTTCATTTTCCTTTTATCTTTTTGTCTCCTAATTTTTATAAGGTTGCTGTTCATCATACGTTACAGGAGAGCAGTTCAGTAAGAGCCAAGCTGTAGGTCAGTGGTCTGTAAAACTTCTAAGTGAAGGAGTAATACCTGGTGGCCAGTGGTTCTGAGACATCCAATCATAACAAGTCAGCAGCTGCACCAATAAAGGGCATTTTAAGTGTTAATATAAAACCATAGGAATATTGGGAAATGTAACTCTGCTGGCATAAGAAAATCACAGAACTTGAAATGGTGAAATCCAGTTCCTTCTCTGATATGTATTTGTGAGGAACTGTGTCAGCAAAAGAAAAAAAATAACTTCTTTTAAATGCAACATCAAATTGAGTAATGCTTACCAAAGAACAAGAGGGTGCTCAGATAAGATACAGTGAACATGGGAAGGTAAAACATAAAATAATGACTTCCTCTATTTTCACTCTCTGTAACAGGAGTCAGATTTTGCCAGCAATGAAGCAGAAAGTGATGAAGTTAGAAGCCATGTATTAACAATAATCACTTCCACTGTGTTTGATCCACAGAATCATTACTTTGAGCTCGGTTTAACTCATTTCAGTGTTGGTTTTGGTCTTTTATGATTTACCTATTTATTATTTCTGTTTCTTAATTTATTTGTGGTTTTTGCAATGTGTCAATATTGCATGTTGTCAGTTTTGCTGAGCTTCTTTTCATTCAGAAGCACAGAAAGTAGCAACACATCACCAGGAAGTGCTCAGCTGAGTGAATTGATCTAGGAGCTTATTCAGTAAAAGTTGCATAACATTGATTCATGTTCACTCTTGCAAGTCAGCAATGAATCACAGGTGAAAATACCCCTGCAAAATAGTCCGCTGAATATTTTTGCAGTATGCTACCTGAAGCAGATATTATAATGTCAGATCAGTAATATGCTAGGCCTGCTCAACTGGTCAGTGCTCAAAAATTGGCATTTTATATTTGCAGAATCATTCTGGGAAGTATAAGCATACCACTTGTAGAGGAGATATAGGATATGGGGGAAAGAGAGAAATCTGTTTTGTTGCTGCTTGATTCAAAGGTCAGCTAAAAAGAGAGATTGAGAGATTAAATGACACTGAAGTAGATTGCTCAGAGACCTCTGATGTCAGAGAGCAGTTGTGAGGTAGCTGAAAAAGTGACCAGGTGCTTGTGGGTGGTTGTCATGTCTATATCCACCTATAACTTGATATGTAATGAAAAACTTTGGTTTTCAGCAGTCTCATGTGACCTATATATTTGTTTGCTTTCCATAAAGATTGCTGCTGAAGGAATAAACTGTTAACCCAAAACGTCCATTTAGCTGGAAAACTTTGACCCTAATGAAGAATCTTAATGTAAATGGGTCTGTGAGATCCTACCTCTACAAAATTTGTTCCAAAGGGTAGGAGAGCCCTGGCCACCTATGTGACGAAATCCAAACTCAGCAGAGTTCGCAGTGTCCAACTGAGGGAGTGCTACCCAGGTCTGTGGCAGAAGCAGAGTGTTTAATTGGATGCCCTATGTTAAAAAATTTATCAACAGATTTCAGCTCTCCTGGCCTTTGTGCATTAAATCTTCCTTTTATTCCTGTCTTTAGTCTGCATCTAGGTCACTAGACCAGATGCATGGTCTGTCCATCTATCCACACATCTAGCCCTCTGTGTAAGCTGTGCCAAGTCAGCTCCCTGAGTTTTGTGTAAAATAAGTAAATCTGTCTCTTACTGATTGATTAAAGCAGAATGAATGCACCCAGAATGAAGCACCCAGGCCTGAATTCTGCTCCCCTGGAAACCATTACTAAAGTGCAGCTGGGGGCTGAACATGCTGTGTGATAGTGACTGTTGACAGGGTTCAGTCAGCTTGGACTGTCTGCAAGTGGGTCCCTGTACTGAGTCTGCCTGAGATGGGCTTAATTTACTTCATAGCAGCTGTATATTGCCATGCTTTGGATTTGTGAACAAAACTGTGTTGATACCACACAGATGTTTCAGCTACTGCTGAACAGTGTTACACAGTGTCCAGGCTTTTCCCGTTTCTCCCTGTGCCCCTGCAGCGAGTGGGCTGGGGCTGAGCAAGAGGCTGGGAGGGGACACAACCAGGACAGCTGAGCCCAGCTGATGGAAGGAATATTCCAGACTGTCCAACATCATGCTCAGCAATGAGGCTGGGGTGAGTTTTCCAGGGGTTGCTGTTGCTTGGGAACTGGTCATGTATTGGTGTAGCTGGTGGTAAGTAATTGCTTTTGTATCACTTGTTTTCCTTTGTTCTGTTTTATTTTTCCCCCTCGCAATTAAATGGTCTTTATCTCAGCACAGAAGTTTCCTTGCTTTTGCTCTTCCCATTCTCTCCCCCATTTCACAGTGGGGAGATTGAGAGAGCACCTGTTGTGGGACTTGGTTTTCTCCTGCTGTGTCCTGTCTGTGAAAACCAGTCCCTTTTCCTGATCTTATTTCCCCTGGGCAGTATCCTGGTCTGTTTTGGCTGGTGCAGCCCAGGGCTTTTGGTGATTCCTGCTCTGCTGTGGATTTCTTGGCAGCAAAGGGAGGTTTGCCCGACTTTGTGAAATTTGATTTTTATTTTTTCCCCCTTTGGGACTACTGTCAGTTCTTCTGCAGCCAAGAACTTTTATTGCCACTTCTGCAAAGGAGGCTTAGCCAGCAGGTAATCCTGCTCTCTGAAACAGGGCCTGAGAAGGTAAGCCAGCCTTTCCCATCTGTGAATATATGCTGCTTCACTGCCTTTGGTTACTGTAAACTCTGTGATTCATTGTCTCCTACGTATTTAATTCATGTACTCTCTTAAATGCAGTGTTTGTATGATTCCTTATGAACAGAAATGGTTTATGAAGCAGTGATCTGCTCATCTTTCTTCCCCTTCTTGTTTATTGCCCATATTAAATATCCAGGCTATCAGTACAAAATCTGCATCTGGTCCATGTCTCCTGCTCCCCAGCCACTGTGCTGGCATCTTTCACTTTCATGACAGTGTTACAACTTCTCTTCATCTGTCCAATAACCCTGATAGCCACATACTGAAGGCTGAATATCAGCCCTACAGATGCCTAAAATCCAGATTGTTTTGTCTAAAATAGGATGAGTTACCCCACTGTAATTCACAGATGCCCAAACTTAATCGAAGTGGGAAGGTAATATAAACTGGAAAAAGGCACTCTGAAGCCCAACCAAGGAACTTTATTGTTATAGGATGAGGGATACATGTGTGTACTGGCTCAGAATCCAATCCTTGCATTTTAGAAATGCCCAGCCACAGGGCACTGGGCACAGGTTCTGCTGACACCTTAAAAGCAAATATTTTTTACTGGCATAGTTTGTGCCAATAAATGGATTAAGTGCTAGGCAGAGAATTTAGAGGTTATGTGTCATAGGCAGACAGACTTCAGAGTTCTCTTTTTTTTTCAGAAACACTAGGTGACAATGACATCATTTAACATGACAGCATGTTCTCTCCTGAGTCAGTTCCTGATGCAGAAGATAGATCATATCTCTATAGTAGAGAAGGACAGTTGCAGAAATGTGTCATCGAACTGCCAAAAAAGGCTCAGTTTGTGGTGTGAAGTACAGAAATGATTGCTCATCTGACTAAGCACTGTGCGGAAACTTAAGAGATATTTCCAGGAAACCCAAGCAGTGAGGGAAAGATGTGCCTGTCATATGACACACAAGTATGAGCTGTACCAGCTGGCACTAGGGCAGGTGGCCCACAAGTTTCCTCATCCTCCAGTACATCCCTGCAAAGCCATATCAATGCTGTCCAGTTCTGAGAGAACTGGGCACACAGACATTTTGAAAACTGGGCTCCTTTAGTTTTGGAGAACTTGGACATCCATTCTGGAAATTCCTGGCTGTGATTTCTCCCTTTTAAATGAACAGTAGTTTAGTTTATTGCCTGTAAACTTGCTTCGAAGCAGGCACATGCTACATATATGAGAGTAATTCCCTTTGGGATCACTGTAGCAGTTCCTTTCCCTGGAATGAGTGACCTGAGCAGAGTGTACAGTGCCCTATTACTCAGAAGGACCTGCAGCTCAAATATTGTATCTAGTTTTGGGCCCCTTGCTACAAGAAGGACATTGAGGGGCTGGAGTGTCCAGAGAAGAGTAGTGGAGCTGGGGAAGGGTCTGGAGCACAAGTGTGAGGAGGAGCAGCTGAGAGGGCTGGGGGTGTTTAGCCTGGAGAAAAGGAGGCTCACGGGTGACCTTATTACTCTACAACTACTGAAAGGGGGGTGTAGCCAGGTGGGGGTCGGGCTCTTCTTCCAAGTAACAAGTGACAGGATAAGAAGAAATGGCCTCAAGTTGCACCAGAGGAGGCTCAGATTGGATATTGGGAAAAATTTCTTCACTGAAAGGGTTATCAGACATTGGAACAGGCTGCCCAAGGAAGTGGTTAAGTCACCATCTCTACAGGAATTTAAAAGATACGTAGATGTGGGACTTAAGGACATGATTTAATGGTGGGCATACAGTGCTGGGTTAAAGGTTGGACTGGGTGATCTTAAAGGCCTTTTCCAACCGAAGTGATTCTATGATTGTATACTGATCCATATACTGTAAACCTCTGAAATCACCTCATATCCTTCAGGAAAGGCTATCTCACTAGTTCAGACATAAGTAGGCCTTTCGTGAGGATCAGCATTGATTTTTCACAATAATGGTTTTTCCCAGGAGTTATCCTAAGTTTCCAGCATTTGTCACTCAAGCTGATCATCCCACCTTTGAGGAAGAGCATGTGCCATCTTTCTGCAAAGTAAATTTACCATAAATAGCTTCTTGGTGCAAATGGAAACATACAGTAGAGGTGGAACCCTAAAACTTCTTCCTCTCTTTCCTTAAATGATCAGTGACATTGTTTACTATAGTAAATCTTTAGTGTCCTTGGTGTACCATACTGTTTCTTATACAATTGAAATCACAGGCACCTGGCCTGTAAGACTTCAGACTTTGAATCAACTATTTGAGCACATGGTTTTGAATAAAAGGGAAGAAAATCTAGATCTCATCAGATGACAGAGGAACCAGTGCAGTCACCACACAAATTTTGCTCAAGGAAAAATGTATAAAAATCCAGAGCCAAATTCCTGGAGTCTCCTTTGCATGGTCCTACTTTCTCTTAGTTGATTGTTGTGGGGTTTTTTGTTATGGAAGCCAGGCTTACTCAGTTCCCTGTCTGTTTCCTACTTAATACGTTTTCAGGTTGTTCTGTGAGCTCAAGTGATTAAACCAAGTACTTTCATAGATGTCATTTGAAAACAGATAAGTGCTGAGAGAACAGGTCCCTGTCCATGCAGATGTGAAGCTGCAGCAGAATTTTCCCCTTTTTGGGCATAAGTTACCCCATGCTAATTACCCTAGGAAATATTTTTTCTGTAATTCAGCTGCCTGTAGAGCTTTATGCTTATTGTTGAACTGTCTGTGGGTACATCACAAAACATAGTTTGTCGTTTATCACTATCCACACATTGTACCAGGGAATTCTTGATATGCAGGTTGTTTGCAGACAGGTGACTGCAAATTTGCCATTTGTTTTATTGGTTAGTTTCCCAATTCATGCAATAGTTCCACTTCCTGAATGCAACCACTATAAGGAGAGCACTGGCAACATGTATTTCCAATGCACAATTTGCATTTTTGCAGAGTAATTGTGTAATCCAGAATTTACTTTGAGTAAATGTTGAAAAAATAAATGTGGACTTAAAGTTAGCTCTTCAGAGGATTTATCATTCATCAGAATCAATTACATTCACTCAGATTCAAGGAAAACAAACATAAAAGGGCTCAAATGGCACTAACTGGAATGTGTTTACAATACAGATACTGATAGTTTTCCAAGTGCATTCATTAATTTATTCTTAGTCCAGATTATTTACTTGGGTAATGAAACTGACTTTTGTTTTGTGCATTCATCTGTTTTCAAAATAAAAACTTAGTGGGAAATGTGGTCTGGCTAGATCTGCTAGGCCATGGGCTTGTGTTTCTGCAGTTAAGTGGTTGGATACATTCTACAGTGGGAATATTCACTGCCTGCCTAAAAGCTTAGTTTCCTTTTTGGTGGTTTGTGTATTAAAAAAGGAAAAATCTTGGTCAGTAAGAAGACAAGTTCGGTGACATTCAGCAGAGCATATAACATGCTGGTAGTCACTTGGATTTAGGACAAAGCCTTACCTGTAGACTTCAAGTGGACAAGGAACTTGGGCTTCCTGCTGGAGCTGGAAGGAGTGAAAGGTTTAGTGGTGTATAATAATAGCAACCACCTTAGCTTTTGGGTGCAGTCCGTGTGTAACTCTTCTCAAACACTTCCTTGTCTTCCCCCTGCCAAACATCTGCACAGAACCCACAGCACAGATCCTCTGCAGTTTATTCTGCCTCTGCCTGGGAGGAACAATAGGTTGTCCCTTAGCAACACATACATTTAATTTCTGGGGTATATTGTGTACCCAGGCAATGCAACAGGCAACAGGCAATTGCTCGTCCAATTCGTAATGTTCTCTCCAGTGTGGTTATTCTGTCTTTAGTAGCCTCCTTATTTATCAGGGGATAACTTAATGCTATGAATGAGGGTTGGGAGTGCCCTGCATGGCAGGTGCTGGCTAATTGCATGTGTTTGTCTCACAGCTGCCAGTGTTCTTCTGTCCAGCTGAGCACGTCAGGGTTCATGTGAACCATGGCTGTGGTCAACAACAGCCCAGAACAAGGGACTGCTTGTCCCACTGTGGTGACGGCGAAACACCACGGGGCAGGGCTGACTGTTTAACACTTTTTGATGATTTTGCATAGCACAAGTGCTGAACAAAGCACAGTGAGTGAGGGACATGATGTAATGCATTTTCCAAGAAACCTAGATAGAAAAAACTCAGATCTCTTCAGTGAGTGGAGAATTAAGTGGACTGTACTCTGCAGCCTCCAGCAGCAAGGGTGCTGCCTTTCTGATGACAATGTACTTACTCCATAGTGCAGAGCTGCCATGCTGTGTCTCAGAAGAAGAGAAATAACACCATTATATAATCCCATTCAGTGACAATGTGTTTGTGTCCTCCCATAACCGCCTAGTTTAGCAATTGTACTATGAAGGCTGATGCTTGCAACAGAAGTCTTGTACAGGCAAATAAGGATGCAGGCTTAATTATTTATTGTACTAATTAGTACAGTGCCATGACAGTACTTGTTTGTAAATTAGAAACCTTCGTCTAATAATTAAGTTAAATCATATTTTTGTTCCATGTGTTTGAATGTTGTAACTTGCAGTACCTTTCAGAAATAATCTCATACAGGCAGTTCAGATTAGAATGTGATGCTACTTACTAACATATGGAAATGCTTTAGTGATTATATGATGAAAATATTAAATAATACACTTGGTGCCATTGTTTGAGTGAAAAGTGATAATGTGTTATTGTGAGTCATAGCACACACCCTCTAGCAGGAGCTCACAGAATCCACAGAACTGGAGAAGATGCCTGTGTATTAGAAAGCAGCTGCATTAAGTTAGGGTTGGCTCCCTAGCTCATCTTTGAACAACAGCTTTTCTTTGGGCTTGGGGATTTCCCAGGTGAGAAACCTGCAGATGAGGAACCAACAAGCAGATGAGGCAGTTAACAACAGCTGACTCTTAGTGAAAGGGCAGGGGACCTGTGTTTTCGCTGTGCAGGAAGGAGTCAAGGTTCAGCACCTTACTAAACAACTGATCATGAATGTCTTCAGAGTAAGGAGCCAGGCTGCATCCTCAATTTCTCTTTAAGTGGGAAACTAATTTTTCCAGTTGGCTGAGATAGCCTACATCTGTTTTTAACAAGGAAGTAAGGAGGAAATACCTTGGGTTTCTCCTCTTCAGTCTTACCATTTTCCACTAAGTGCTTGTCTTAATTGAGGCCCTGCTTTCCATCTCTTCTGTCTTGGCACTAGAGAGGCTTTTTTACTCTTCACATCTGGCTTTGTGCCTTGAAGCTGTGCTCCTAGCAGTGTCCCTGGTTTGGAAAGACAGCTGTATTCAGTAAGGGCTCCCTAACTGTGTCTTTAAGGTCCATCAAAATCAACCATGTGTTTCTGAAGTTGGACCTTAGAGCTTCTCACAGAAGCAGGGAGTAGTGCCAGCAGCTCTGGACTGCATGGGTACAGAACAAAAATGTTTAGTAAGAAAAACTGAGGCAAATCAATTCAAATAGAAAATAGAAGGAGACACAACAGGAGGAGAAGGCTAAGTATGTAAAACATAGCAGCAGCAAAGAGTCAATTTGATATACTCAGTCCAAGCACTATTCTTGAGTTTGGAAAACCTTCTTCTATGCCAGATTTCTGAATTTCCCAAAGCTGTCTTCAGGAGATACGCTGTATATGTTATGGACTTTGCACCATCTTTTATGAAGATTACTAGAAGGACTTCATGTAAGTAGTGAATGCTTTTTGTGTTTTTAATTGTGTCTTTCTTAATGTGAGTGAACCATGGGGCAAGGATACAGGGTTCCAAGGGGGCCTTTTCCCAACCCTGGAGCTCACTGCTTGTAACCCAAAGGATTAGTTCCAATGGACAAAGTGCCCATTGTATTCTGCACACACACTGTTCATGTATATTTCAAGAGATGTAATGCACTGTAGTAAGTAAATGGCACAATTACAGACAAAGCCTAGGGAGTGTACCTCTTAGGATTTGAGCAGTAAAACATCACACTGTTAATTAGCATGTTCCATGTGGTAAATAAAAATGCTTTGACAATCAAGAGAGGGAAGACCGTGAAAGCTTGACTGTAAATTTTGCTTAAGCAGATACACGTTTACCTTGCAGGAATATTTCCTGTACATAAATTTATCCAGTATTGAGAATAGGGAAGTCCTACAGTTTTGCGTTCAGTGGGAAAACTGTTAGAAGAATCTGCTCTCTTATCATTTCCTGCCATCTGGAATAGGCACACCACGTCACCTTTCCTTAATTCTCCAGTTTATTTTTAACACCCCTCTTGCCCTTCTGCCATAACTCCATTTAATTTAGGTTTGGTAAGTGTTTGCAGAAGTTCACCTTTCCAGCAAGCTGGTGCAAAACCCAGGGCTGTGGGTCAGAGACAGGAGAGGAACACTCTGCACAATGGAGTTCTAGCATTGCCTCTCTTATATAGTTTATCCACAAATAACCATCAACTAAGACTACCTGTTTAATTACATGATAAAGATGCTGAGAAAACATTTCAATAATGTCCATCAAGGACCCATTTAACAATCCTGAGTTTCTCCTTTCTCTGCTATGATGTGATTTGGTGTCTCTGGGTCTTTGCAAGTATCATAAGTTAACACTTGCCCTGCATATGGGTTTTTGTGAACTCATTCAAGTTAAACTGCTGTACAATAGTAGAGTCTCTTTCAGAAAATCTATTCATTTTTCTTGTGCTGCATTTAGTTAACACATTTGTGCCTAATGGAAATAACCAATTCATTACTATCTCTTTACAGTGTTGTTCTACTTCATAAGATGCTGAAGGGTTTTTTTGACAGATTCATGCTTTCTGCAGACACTTGTTCCCCAGGAAGCCTGGGATTTCTGGGGTTGGAAGCAGTGCAGTGCTGGTAGTCTTTGTGAGCTGGGGAAAGTCCCACCTGCTACAGATCTTGCTTTTAAAATAAGCGGGAGACGTGTTTCCTAGTTCAGCAGGTGCTGAGACAGAGGCTGAAAGACAGGAGAGAAGACCGTGGAAAACATTTGTCTCTTAAAGAGCTGGGTGTGGGGGAGCAGGAAGAGGTTTAGTTTTCCACTGAGGCAAGTGAAGAAGTTTGATTGTGTGAGTGCTGGAGTGGAAGAAGGCTTGTTGCTTTTAGAGCAGGGCTCTTGGCTAAGAGAAGAGGGAGAGCATCTGGTGCTTGGCTTACCTACAGTGAGAGGTGGGGGTGAGTCAGGGGCTTGGAAAGACTGAACAAATGTCTTTGATTTTTATCAGCATTCTGGAAGTTGCCCATTACCTAATTTAGCAGGTAGATCTGTCAGTGAGGGGAAAACAACCATTTCTCAGGGCAGCAGAAGAGGAAATCATTTGTTGTGCTTGTTACCATGACACCTCCCTCCAAAGTATTTTAGGAAACAAACATTAAAGTGTTGAATAAAGAAGTGAGTGGTGTGGGACAAAACTTGCCATCTTTAGGTAGAAGCTTGCTGCATTCCTCTACTAAATCATGTGGATTGCTGTGTAGTCTTGAGCTGGTTTTGAATATGTTTGCTAGAAATTAAAATTCAATAGTCACAGCCCATTGAGCCCTTGCTTCTGCAGTAAGGTGTGTGTTAATGCAGAACCTTAGAGTCTGGGGTCTTGTGTGGTCTTTTGCAGTTGAATGTGTGACAGTACCTGTGGTAGTAAATACACACTAAAGCAAATGGTTGTTACTGACATAAGTAGGGAGAGGTAAAACCACTGCATTTCTTACTCTATGTAATTCTGAACCTTTCTAATTTCTTCACAAGGTGAAGAAGTGCCCCTTTAAGAGATCGCTGTCATTGTGTAAAATATGTTTATAGTAAAATAGCTTTGAGATGTGATGTTGAAATGAGCCAGTGTAGCTGGAAGACCGGCCAGCTGCTTTACATCCCCATCTTATTTAATTGATGTACTTTGTCAAAAAGTGCAATCTGACCCATTATTTTGTGGTTTTCTCTACAAAGCCTCTATTCCTTGCTCTTTAGGAAGGCTGGGAGCACAAAGCCTGCATAATTGGGCCTTTTTTCCCTTTTTGTACACAGGGTAAAAGTTTAAAAAAAATCGAATGATAAAGTATTTATACTTTCCCTCTTCAAAAGTGACATAATAACTTGGACTTCCACTGAGACTGAACCCTCAAGCTGTCAGTTATTTTCAGAAATAGATTCTATTTTAGACTAATAGAGGATTACAAGGAATGATGTTTATTTTTACACATTCTTTCTAGGATTCATAGACTTAAGAGAAACACTGAAACCAAGAACAGTGATCTCTGATCAACTTGCCACCTACAGGTTGTGATGCATTTTGTTCCTCATACTGCAAGTGAGAATGAGTAATCCTTGTGAGTATCTGACAAGTGGCATATGCAGAGAGAAGAGACAGGAGGAGGAGACATTGTGAGAGGGGCTGTCAGTCAGCCAATACAGCAGCTTTGTCAATGCGTTTCAGGCCAGTTAATCATGAGGAGCTGTACTTTTGTCATCTGAGACAAGCTCCACAGGGAGTAGGTGTGACTCTGGTAGTCAGGATGGGCACAGACAGGTCAGCATGGGTGCAGGTTGCCAAGTTACTGTTCAGTGAAGGGCCCTTGATCTGAAGGAGGTTAAAGAGGCGAAATAGAAAAGGGAACAAAGAACAGAAAGTACATGTTAGAGAGCAAAGGTGAGAGATCAGGAGCAGAAAATGGCACACAAAGTGAAGGATTTGGAGATTATTGCTTGAGTTCGGAAGCATTTACAGAATATATTGTCCATCCTTTTTCCTTCTGTCCCCTGAGTAGATAGCAGTGGGTGGCAAATATTGCTAGTAGCAAATACCTAATGACGGGTGTAAACCAAACAAAATAGGTTTCAAATTCTTGGTTTCAAGTTTGTAATTGCATCAGATATTCAGATGCATGGCTCTGACTCAGTGTCATACTGAATTAATTCTATCAAGTATTTGCATTCTTCTCCCCCATCTATTATTTCCATTTTCAGAACAAAAGCAGGAAATTTTGAAATTTTATGTGAAATCCTCTTGTGTAATGCTGTTCAGCAAGACTATAGCAACAGCATCTCGAGTAAACTCTGGGTTATACATGAAATTTGTATTTATGTTTAGGGGCACTCAGCCAGTGGGAAGAAATAGTAGGATGACTTCAGTAACTGGAAGGTGGACTAAATCCTGCAGTGGATGTCCTTTATTGCTAGTTTTCTGCTGGTAGAAAAAGCTTTGGACCAGAACTTGTTCCTCCAAGGAGTGCTGACATTATGAGGTAGATGATGCCTACATAAGTGTTTTCCCATTACTAGGGAATAAAACATAACCTACAGGTGCTGCAAAACCCAGCTCTAAGAAGTGTTATCTTTTATAGCATCTGCATGCTCAGGGGTATGAGACCTGAAGCTGAGGGTTTGTTTAAGGAACAACTGAAAACTTTGGCCGAAGTTCTGGCATTTTGATGGAACAAGAGTGCTCAGCTGGCAGTGCTGTGACAGGCAGGGCAGCAAGTGGCCTGGCAGTGTGCTGTTGCAGAGGCCCAGGGTGGCTGCTGGAGGCATATCAGGGATATTGCTGGAAAGCCCACACTGCTTAAAAAGCACCATCAGTACCTGGAGGAAGGCCAGTGTGTGCAGAAATAGGTGAATATAGCCAGAGCCTGGCTGTACTTGCCAAAGCCTTAAAGTATGGAAATCTGCTTTGGCCAGCCCCATCTCTGCCTCAAAGCCCATCAAAGGGCTTTGTAATGTATTTTCCCTGTGTTTACTACTCCATGCCGTTCAGTCTACTGCTGGCATTGGAGAACTACAGCAGGAGTTCCAGGCTGTTTGAGGGAAGTGGTATCCATGGCATGGGGAAGGGGTGCTTTTCAATCTCTGCCAGGTTTCTTTGTTTCTCATGGATCAGCAGTGGTGGTGATAGAGTTCATCCTCATGCCAGCATTGGTTCTCCAAGAGTACTAGTCCATACATCCCCACCACTTCTGACTCAGTGCAATGAAATCGTACACCAAACCCATTGTCTAATTGTTTATCCACTCCTGGTTTCTAAAGCTGAGACATTGAATAGAGGCAATTCTTTTAGGTCTGGCCTCATGCCTCATAGCAAACATATAATTCCTGCCATTTGCTTCAGTTTTACTCTTGGCTGAAATGTGAACCTACAGCACAGGTTTTCTGTCACGTTTCTTTTTCTCCCATGGGCCAGTCTCAGTATGTGTGATCATCTTCACCACTGCATCATTCTTGGTGTGCTGAATTGTGGAAGTGTGCCCTCGTGATGCTCACATCTCATGTGTGCATATGCAGTGAAAGTCATTACCTCTTAAAAAGGGCTAAACTGCCAGTATGGGGCTGCTGCTGTTTTTATGAGCAGAGGGGGATACAGAACACTGTACCTGACAAAATTCCTTTCCTACTATAGAAATATAGTTCTTCTGTCCAGACACTACAATACAATGTTGGTCCAAGTGAATCTGACCCCTGAAAACTTTGGAGGGGTGGCATGTTCATGGACTTTTTCTTGGCCAGAAGGTACTTGGGAGTTAAACTGTAAGAGTCGTTTGAGAGGTGATTCTTTTCTACAGTCTGCATTGTAGAGGCACAAATGAAACAAGAGCTGCTCAACCCATGACATGTTTCCTTTTCCTTTTTTACTGCCAACAGCTAGATCTGCTGGTGAATCTCAGGCTTATCATCTCACCCTATGGCTTGAAGGAAAGCAAATCTTAACTTCTGAAGAGCTTGCGGAATACTTAGGTGGAAGTGAATTTCTGGGATGCTCCATTGTTACACTTTCTGTTTATTTTCAGTTGGGTGTTTCAAGCAGAAATGTTCTGAGGCCATGTCATGCATTTGTCGTAAGTCCAATGTCTCTACAAATCATCACATGTGGTTCATGGATCCTTCATCTGTATATGACAGATTGGTTCCTTTCAGGATGCCTCACACCTAAGTGTTTTCTTCCTAAGGAGGGTGATGCATTCAAGATTATTCACCAAATTTGAGGTGAAAAGACAAATTGAGACCAGCCCCTGAAAAATTATCAGAGAGATTCTTTTGATTCTGTCCCTCTCCATTCTCCTCAAGCCAAACCATGTATCTTCCAGCCTAGCATCTTAACGGCAAAGGATGCTAACTAAGGAAGACTTGGTGGTTTTCTCTGAGAAAACATTTTAAAATGCCACGGTCTTTATCAGTTTTCCAAATAGATTCCAGCTGCTGTCCATTTTTGGTCATGTATTTATGTCTACCAGGCTCATGAATCCAAATATTAGAGTAAGCAGTTACTTTTGCTTGGCTCTGAAGAGATCATACCAATATTTTGAGACTTACTGGGTTAGACTAACTTTCTAATGCAGCTGACTAAATATCAGAGTGTAATATGGACAGCAATCACTTGGAGACTGTAAATACAGTCTGCACAAGAAGGTCTTTAGTTAGTATGGAGGTGGCAGCTGTAATGGAGAGTAGGCTGAACTAATTGCTTCTTGAAAGAGTCAAAGAGCTCACGAGGTTGATTGCAGCTCCATTCAAGAAGGGGGCTGGGCACCACCAGCAGAGTAATTCAGCCTCTTGCACGTGTATGTCTTAAGTACTTGACACACAAGGACATGAGGACCAAGGCCATCTTTTTCAATAGATTTCCACCTCTCTTTCCTTGCCCAAATAGTCCAAAAGTTACTCCTTTGCTTGGAGACAAGTTGTGCTGTCCCTAGTGTCCCCATCAGCCAAGGTCATGGCTAACCTTGCAGAGACAAACTTGTAAATACACCTGATAGAAGGTTTTTGTGAGACAGCGTATTTTGTTTTGCTAGTAGCCAAACTTTCTGGAGGGGTGGAAGTAGTTACCAGACTTTTGAACTGCAGACTTTATATAGCTATTAGAAAGTTATTTAAACACCAGCTGGATCCTCATGTGACTTTGAATCTTTTTATTTCAGTAGTCAGCGAGCAGTGCTGTGGGAGGATGACAGTAGCCGCAGTAATGCTTGTTTTTCTGTTCTTGTGGTTACTCTTCAGGCTTAGGCAATGTTTATTTCCCAGCATAACTGCTCAACAGCCTTCCTTTCAGAACTGTCAACACACTCAAATACTGTTTGAGGAACTGCTGCTACAGTACCTACTGGTTACACTGTCATTTTTTTAAGTTCAGTCACTTGTATGTTGTAGATTAAAGAACCCGAAGAATTTCACTGCGAAATGTATACAAACTCAGCTGTGTAGTTACCTTGTTGTTCTTTGTGTCTAAGCATGCACTGTACTACCTTAAGCAGTCTGCTGCACTGTTGCATTAAGATTTGTAAATGAATAACTTACATAGTTTTTAACCCAGCCTTGCTTTTCCCTAAAAACACAAGGCCAGGGGGTAGGCCTTGTTCTGTCTCTGCAGAACAAAAGCATAGCTTGTTCTAATACTTTCATGTAAAAGCTATCAGACTTGCTGGTGTAAAGGCAGACTTGAAGCCAATTTGTCTTTCAAGGGCCACCACACTGCCCTCCACATAAACAGTGAAATGTTCGTGTCTGTCACTGTCTCCCACTACACTGGCTTTTCATTCACTTGGTGATCAAATCCAAGTTTTCTCTCTCTGTGTGAAGTGCTGCCTCAGTAAAACAGCACTGGCAAAACCCACATTGACTTAAATAAGGCAAAGGATTTCAAGTTTTGTTTTTTTGCAATGCCCTTCATAGGCTTGTTGCAGGCTGTCTCGAAGATCTCTTCCTGTATCTTTGCCTCCTGGATTCCTCATCTATTTTTAAGTTTTATGTTCTTTCCTGCCTCTATTTTAACTCTGTTACTGTACCATTTAACCCCTGTGGGATATGGAGTTTGTGGGAAAGAAACAGCATGTTACAAAAAAATATGTTAGTTAATATGCATAGTCCTCCAAGGGTTTCATGGCATGGGACATGCAGAAACCCTAATTAGGTATTATGCATTTGTTTGTCAGCAGCTGTAATATGAAGTGATGAAGAAATATTTAGTAAGTGTGTCTGTCTGATCTCTGCCTGTAGTAATGCCTCAGCAAAATCCTAACTTCAGTTAATGCCTATGATTCAGATGTTGTTTGCCCACAACTCTGAAGTGTTTTCCTCATAGGATGTGCACTGGTTTGGACTTGTAATGGGAATTATTTTCCCTCAGCAGTATCAGTCTGTGCAATGTGCATGCAAAAGTAAACAGTTTTCAGGCCTTGAATTTCTTAAATATGTTTTGTGCTACAGACCCCCCAGGGGTCTACAGGGATTCCTATGTTGCCTTCTATTTCTCCTTGATTCACTTTGTCCTGAGTCCCAAACAAGGCTGGAGAGGTATTTAACAATACTTAAGTCAGACTTTAGAGGTACAAGACTGGAAACAAAAAGTTGCATGCAAAACAATCCAATTCTATTTTAAATTTAGCAACTAGATAGCTCTCTGGTGGCTTAACCTCTGCCATGCATAATCCTAATGACATATCTCATCTTTCAGAGCTGGAAATTAGCATTCATGGCAAAAATGTCTTCCAAGTGTTTACAATAGCTCCAATTGACATTTTACTTTTCTTTGGGATTAAGTTTTGGAGCACAAATATGAGTTATGCTGATGCCTGGCTTCCTGTATTGCAAACATTGATTCCTTCCTAGCCCATGCCTATTCAGCCAGGCAGTGTGTTAATACAGCTGGAGGTTTGTTTGGAAGTTGTTCTGCCCAGCTATTCCAGGAGGATAAGTGTTGCAATTCCAGGTGGTAGTTGCTGGAGGTTTTGTTGTGCCCATCCTCACCGCAGGCTCTGCAGCATCACTTGCTGCTTTGCTGTAGTTCAGGGCAGAGTAGCCAACCCTCCTGCATGGGGTGAAATCTGTGTCAGAACAGCAGTGAACTGCAATTCTGGTTTTAGATGTTCAATTTCCATTTTAAATTACCTTAACATTGGAAGGCTAATAGGCTGCTTTGGTCCAAAACTGCAGAAGTTAAAAGCTTCAAAACTCTTGCAACATGTCCTTGTGGTGCCTCATGGATAATGTTTTTAGAGTGGACAAAATTATTTCCCTTTTAAGAAAAAATGTTAAAAGCATGTAAGTTTGCTAACAGACAAGATATGTCTATAAGCAATGTTATTTGAATCTAGGAAATATGCCATTGAAAATAAATTCATAAAATCCCACTGAAGATAATACCTGCTGTGCCTGCTTTTCTGAGTAAGGTGGCAGTAAAGCCAGTAGATGCCAGATCTTTTGTGTGGTCTTTGGCAAGCCATTGATCTCAACTATTTCAAAACTTTCCAATCCTTTTGCACTTTTTATTTTGGATTCTGAGTTGGAGGCTGCTAAATCAAGTACAAAACTTTCACGGCTTCCAGCTGGACCTGAGATGGTCTGTCTAGCCAGTGCTGAGCTTACCCAAAACTGCACAATTCAAAATGAAAAATCGTTCTGCTAAATGTTGGGTTTTTCATCCCAGCTTCCACAGCCTCCCCTACAACAGCATGGTAACACCACCACTTGTAACCGTGATCCTGTGCCATATTGAGTGTTGGTCCTTGTTAGGCAGAGAGGCATTTGAATTTGGTGTTACTGCAGTACAAACCATTATTTATAGATATCAGAAAGTTGGAGAACAAAGAATATTTTGCACATTCCTTAATACTGTAAGGAATTAAATTCTCTGCTAGGTTTTAGTTCAATGTGAGCCATTTTTCACCGCTTTTCTTTTAACCCCTTGGTTAATTTGCAATTAATTGCAGAGTATGTTACTATGAATTGTCAGAATTCGTAGTATTCAAGACAAATTGGATTTCCAGTAAGAGTTATTTGAACTAAGATTCCTTCCTTAGCACTTGAATTGTGGTTTTGTATCTCACATGTCAACTTGTGAGATTTGCTTTTGGCATATTTTGAAAAATGTCACATAGTTAAATAGATTGCAAATACTTGTTGATTTGTTGGTCTTGGAGAAGGGACTCACCATGAGCAAGGAAAGCATGGTGTGTTGACTTTCTCCACATCTATGAATTTAAGAAGTGAAAATAACTTCTGTAATAAAGAAGAGTAATAATGTCTTGTATTTTTGTGCATCCCAAGGCTCACAAGAACAAAATGGTGTGAGACTGGGCTAGATCCAGAGAGTAGAATCCTGCCTTCCTCAAATACTTGAAATTCACAGAGATTTGGATGTACGCATCCTATAGAATTGAAATGTCAGCAGTAGTACAAGCTGTAGTTGAGCTGGAGGAAAGGTGATGGAAGATTCTAAAAGTGCAAGCCTTTCTGTCTTGCTGAAGTGTAGGGAGGGAGGTTCAGTGCTGTAAAGCTCCCACTCTGTCTCTGCAACATTTGCATTGATGTCAAGGTGAAAGGAAGGCAGACTCTTCATTTTTGTTAAGCATACGTTGTGACCTTTGTCTTTTCAATCCCATAATTTTTGATGGGTTAGTCATGGTCAGTCAGTAGGTGCTCCTTGCTATAATGTAGCACTACAACAGATGCACTGCAGGGTTGTACAGGTGAATGAGTGCCTGCTCCAAGGTTCACATGGTCTGCATATACAGTTTCCCATAGGGGTCTCCAAGGCTTCTGTCTTTAACAATCTAGCCAAGAGTGCCACCTCCGTGGGTCAGGGAGGAGGTGTTTAAGGCTTTGTTACCCAGAGGGTGGTCAGGGCCCAGGTGCACCCCTTGCTCTGTAGAGGCCAACTGCTGTTGTTGACAGGAGGAGCAGCTGTTTCCAGAAGTACATGGGTTTCACAGAATTGTCTGGATCCTAAAGAAAAGAAAAATGTGTGTATGTAACCTCCCAGAGTATCCCAGAGCACAGCAGAGGTCCGGTGTGGACCATATCCAGAGATACAGATGCTACCTCTGCCTTGCTGAGGCTTGGCTGGAGCACTGACTGTGGTGATGCCAGGCACAACCACTTATTTTGGAGTGGGACAACAAGGAGTGGGGTGTGTATAAACTGTCATGTAAAGAATGACTACTCTCCACTGTTCAGCTTGAAAACTAACCCAGCTTCCTTATACACAGCCTTGGAGTGGCCCAGGTGTCACTGTAATCCAAACAGTTCACATCAGACCCAGGCAGCTGAGAAGTCTAGTGCTGTGTGGTAGCAACTGGTGACTCTCAGCCATGCAAAAGCACCACCCTGGTATCTCCTGTCTCGGCAGCTGGTCCCACTCCACCTCCTGGTCCATAGAATTTATAGTCCTTTTCTCTTTTGTCTTCTTTCCCTTTAAAGATTTCCCTCTTCTTTTTCTGTAACTGTTACCTGTTCATATACATATGACTGAATAAGCTTAGTAATCAAAATATGATTTTATCCCAAATTAAGGTTAGTTTATCTCTGAATTTGTTTGGGCCAAGTAGGCTGTTTTGGGTCTTGACTTGCTTTAGGTTTCCTGTCCAATCATCTGTCCATTCACTGATGTATTCACCATAAATACGTAATTCAGCTGATGAAAGTTTCCACACTGGAACTGTGGTGCAGTATTTATAGCATGCATGCTGGGGATTAAACTTTGGTGATGCCTCTGAAAAGTATGTACATCATTTCAAATAATCAAACCCAAAAGAATTCTGTTAATTTAAGTAGACATTCCTCATGAAACATGCTTAAGGAAACAAGGGTGATCTGTGGCTGGAAAGAATAACAGCATAACCTTTATAGCATATGTTTACACGCTTTGCACAATACTATGTTTCGATGAAACATTGTTCATAACTTGGCAAAGAACTTAAAGAATGTTGGCCAGAACAAGAAAAACAACAGTTTTGGATATTTTCAAATTAAATGTGTGTTATTCCAGACAGACCCCACTGTAATTCTCATTTTGTTTGTAAAGGATTATACAAACTTGCTCCTGTATTTCCCCTGTCTTGGCCCCTTGGGGTTTCACTTCACATTGGTGCAAAGGTACACATTCATTCAAAACCTGGAAATGGAGCATTCCAGCTCTGGTGAATATGGTTATATGGCATAGAAGACTGGAAAATCAAGGGTATTAGTTCCAGGTCTGGTTGACTAAATATTCCATAACTTGCCAGAAAATTACATGCAGTAAATAAGCTTATCAAAATATATGGTCTGCCATAAGGGTATTCTGGCAAGTGGAGCGTAGGGAGTGAAACATCATGTTTGCTTCTGTAACTCCAAGGGTTAAGTGCTTTAACCCTTGTTGGGTAGAGAGTTTAAATGTACATGTGAGTGTTTCTTTTCTGCATGCATAATAAATGTCAGCGTGAGAAATAATCCCAAACTTATAAAAATTGAGGGTATGTACCTCTGTGTGGCCAAAGAGGCGGAGATACAGAAAAAAAAGCTGTTGATATAGAATCGAGTCTACCCTTTCCAGCTGGGTAAAAAAAAACAAGTTTAGATTTCAGTCTGTGAGAAGCATGGTAATAGCAGCAAGAAAATGGAATAAAAAGTAGCATAATTAATACAGAAAAATAAGGATGAGAGTGCAGGAGGTTTTATTGCTGTTGTGATTAAGTTTATTTCACAGAAAATTAACAATAATCCTGCTAGGTATAAGATAGCTAAGCACTCCTGATGCGAGAGCCAGATTTCCAGCTAGTGAGCACATTGAGTTCATCCTGTTTTTACTTTGTCTTACACACAATCGGGCTCAAATAAGTAAGAAGAAAGGTAGTAGTCAGCAGCTTGTGTCAAAGTGCTGTGTCCAGGCCACGACGTGAGGACTTAGGGAAACACAAATGTTGCTGACTACGTTATAAATTTAGTCATCTTACAAAGTTCAAGGTTCACTTAATTCAGCTAGGCATAGGGCCAAGCCTAGAATTTCTGTTTAAGCTCTAAAGATTGAATATAGTGTACAAACTTTTTGTGGCTTGTTGAGGGTGAGGGAGAGATGGAAATCAGCAATTAATGTAGTTTCCTGGTAAGAGAGGTGCATGGCTAAATATAACTCTCCAGTCCCTTTCACACAACATGGATTCCTGCTCTCAATGACCCTCTGGTGAAATTCATGCTGAACTGCGAATTCAGAGACGTACATTAAAAGTGTGCTGGATCCTTGCTGTTGTGCAGGGAGTGGTTGATAGGATCAAAGCCCTCTCTGGTAAGGTTTTTACCTTGGTCAGAGCATGTGTTTGGCATTCAGAAGATACAGGAGAATACCCTGTTCTTAGCAAAAACTGAGAGGCTTGAACAGTTAAGGCTTTCAAGGCCTTTGTTTGGGTTATCTCAACCTTCTAAATTATAGTGAGGATCACATAAGAGGGACAAACTTTCCTTTTTAGCCACTTTCTTCCTGACAAAATGGACACCAGTGAAGTGGAATTTTTCACTGATGATGTACGGTCCTCACTGCAAGTGGTATTCTATCAGTCAGGCCCAGCTCTAGGCAAGTGTGGGCAGTAGTGGTATAGAAGAGGTTAAACCTCAGAAACGTTTGCTTCTTGCCCTTTAGATACGATCCTTTTTACATTTCTTCCTGCTAGAAATGAGGGAATATGCCCAATGTGGGTGCTTTTGATATCCGGCATATCCTTGTTTACTGGGCTCAGTCTCGGGGATCGCCTGGAGTGGAACGTTAGAGCCACTGGAACGGGAGGACACAAAGGAGGGGCGGCCAGGGGCGTCCGGCGCCATCGGGAGCGGAGGCCCAGGGGAGGTGGGCCCACCCTGGCACCGAGCGGGCCCCGCGGGC